>JACJUM010002842.1:1591238-1685032 GCA_020976665.1 Heortia vitessoides | reverse complement strand
TATCCGATTCACGAAAATCGGCCGAGCTGTTTCAGAGGAATTCGACAACGTACACCGTGACACGAGAATTTTATATATTATATATAATGATGTGTCTAAATCTGTTACGCAACGTATATGAACCACTTAGGCCGCTTAGAGTAATTAAATTCGCTTTTATACCCTCAATTCTATAAAGAACTTCCTCTGAACAAACTGTGTCGTTTTGCTCATTCCTTAACGGAGGTGCCTAAATGTCTCTTTTGTACTGTCATCGTTCAGAAACCTTTGTCGTCGGTGAACGAGGAAAACATCTTACAGCGATGTAATGGGACTAATTCTTTGATAAATTTTGATAAAGCCTGCCGGAGTACTGTTGGGCGAGAAAGATTTTATACGGAGTGCTTTTTACGAGAGTTTGAAGGATGTTCGAAAATCATGGCTGCTCCTCTGACGTTCGCAGTATGAGTAATAAGGAATTTTATTTTACTAGCAACACCCCGCGGTTTCGCTCGTGTAATTTCCCTTGACCTATATCACTTGTTAATATTGTAGTTTTCTATTTATGTAACAGCTTTTAAAATGATCAATAATTTCTGATTTTATTTGATACAAACGTATAAATCTGGAGGTAGACCACCTATGAAGGTCGTCTCCATTGGTACTTTACTCTCACCTTTTTCTACCGCTAAATAGCAGTGTTCGCATTGCCGTATTTCGGTCTAAAGAGTGAGAGAGGCTGTGAAACTACTGGGTTATGTGAGATTGTATCTTCAGTTCACAAGAATGGTTACACACTAGGTATATCATTAAAATGACACGAGTGTTAATGGACTACGGAAGTGGCTCCCAAATTGTGAAAGATTTTTAAAATCCGTAAAAACCTGACTCCGTAGTATGTCACTTAAAGCACTTGTGTTACGGACGCCAGACAACAGAGGAATCACAAATATACTACTTAAATACATATATTTAATACCCAGACACAGAATAAATACAAATCTCGTCATATTAATATTTGTCCTAGATGGGAATCGATTCTAAGACACTTGGTGCACAAAATGGGATCACTATCATCTGGGCCATCGGGCCCGTTCAACAATACAACGAAGACGATGTGCTTGTAACCTTAAATAAGTTTAATTATATTTAATTTAAATACATATTACAGATACTTATGTATACTTCACCAATAGTCGTGGGTACGATTCCCACACAGGACAAATATTTACATGATGATATTTATGTTTGCTCTGGTCTAGGTTTGAAAAATTTGTATTTAAGTAGTGTACTTGTGTTTCCACAGATGTCTGTAACTCAAGTGCTTTAAGCAAATTTAAATTCATAAATCGCAATATAGACATAATTTGACTCCAGATAATTCATTAAAAAATATATTAATCCTCTTTTCTGCTAAAACTTATTTAAAGTAAACAAGAGAAGCCCACTTTTAAATCTCATTGTACAATCAATGACATCAAAGTTGTAACTTAAAAGGTCTTGATACTTGGTAAACGGTACGTTGAACTTTCTTCACAAAAGGAATTTTGAAGAAAAATCCAAGAAAGTAACAGCGAGCTTATTAAAAGTGCGAGTGTTCAATTCTAGAGACAGGAAAATATAAGAGAGCGTTTCACGTATAAAGGTCAATACTATATGTTACTCGATATCATCAAGAATTAATAGCAATTAATTAATAAATGCCGTGAGGTACCGGCAGAGAAGAATAGTACCGCCCTCTGTATCAGGTGTCGTAAGAGGTGAATATGGCACCATAACCGACAGGTGGAGGTATATCTATCCAAGACAGTAGCTCAAATTTACAGAAAGCTGCGCTGTCGCCCACACGCTTGCCCAGCGCGTCAATTATGAGCGCAATTTCCCTTTTATTGGGGAAGCCTATGTTTAGTGAACTTCCAATTGATGATGAGTCAATTATTTTCACAACATCTCATACATTGACCTGATTCCGTGTTTTCCTGATTCCGTACGGTCGCCAAACAACAGAGGAATCACAAATATAATACTTAAATACACTTTTTAACACCCAGACATAGTGTATAAGAAAAGTATAACTGAATGACCTTTATTTTAGATGACACTAATGATCATGTGTTTTATAAATATAAAGTATAAAATTATTGTAAAGAATAAAAAAAAAGTTAATTAACCGCTTTTAAAGAGTTATTTTATGAGATGTAAATGTAAGAAAATATTATAAATATAAATTTCGATACTTCCATTCTTAGAAATATTATTGATTCTATTGTCTATTCTATTTTAGTAGAAATCTGCTTTTCAGGTTTGCTTCCTTTTACTACAGATACGGGATCATGTCATTTCTTTTTTCAAGGAGTCAAAGGTTGAGTTTTCAGCTGATCGCCTAGATGCGACCAAGTCGTCTGCCATAAAAAAGGCAAGTTAGCTTTGGAAGCGTGAATGTAACGTAATTAAAACCGATACAAAGCGAGGGCAAATGAGACAATCCGAGAGGGCGGACTGGACTATAAATTAGGTATCTTTGGGTGGTGGCCCAAATTATGAAATCATAGCGACAACTGCAAGCGAGCAATTCTCGAGAATTGTGTCGTCCATACCATTTGTATTATACATCTCATATATTGAACTGACTTCGTAATAAGTCACTTCAAACACTAGTATTACAGAAATTGAATAACAGAAACACTACAATTATAATTCTTAAATGCATCAACACCCAGACACAGAACAAACACAAAGATCTATATCATGTAAAGCCCGTAAAATACGATCACTACCATCTAATAACACACATTGGATGCTTGCCGAAAGAGTGTTTGGTTTTTTAACAGATGATAACGTCGCTCTCAAGCAATAAATAGGTTGTCCACAAACAGCTGCGTTCTACGAAATCTTTGCTTATAAATTTATAAAGCGATTTCAATATGCAAATATAATAATTTGCTGATAGAAACATAAAGAAAATGTTTACATGGCGTTCCTTGATTTTGTTTGCAGTTCAATATATATAAACCAGATTTATCATGTAATTAGCAATATTGACGGGCCAATTATTAATAAAATTTATTAAATAGCAATATTTGTGATTCCTCTGTTGTCTGGCATTCGTAACACAAGTGCTTTAAGCGACTTACCACGGAGTCAGGTCAATGTATGAGATGTTGTGGGAATTATTATTATTATTATTATTATATAAATTAAGTTTGTCATAAACTCACGCAGAAATCCCGCAGAGATTAGCATACTGTGTCCAATTGTCCCCACACATTCCGTGCTTCCTTCATAATAATTTATTGCTAAGAACATAAATTCGTCAAAGAGATTACCAAATTTGTCTTTACCGTATACACAAATGCAGTATGAATATATGCACTCTTACTGAGCACTTACGAAATTGCAGTATCTTTAGAGCACTTCCGAATTAAACCGCTTTCATATGAATATTCACTCGCACTTGTGTTATTTCTATACAATAAATAAACAAATTTAGTTTCACTACGATCTTAGAGGTGGCGCCACCGACTACGAACATTCGAAATTCAAAATTATTTTTACAGAACATGTAGGTATGCTTGAAGCTCTTTATGCCTGGGTCTCAGTAAACTTTGTTGGAGATTTAGAAGAAATCATGTTAAGCTACGAACACCTGAGATTTACATTGATGCTTAAAAAGTCGAAATTCACACAACATTTAACCTAATGTAAGTCGCTTGAAGTATTTGTGCTGTGGAAGTAAGGTAATAGAGGAATCATAATAGTAATACACATTTATTTGAATTATATACAAATTCATATAAAAAATAAATTACATACAGACAGAACTGGAAGGATTGGGATGGAGACCACGACTTGATGAGCAACAAATGGTCAATAAGGTAATCTATATTTATAGGAAAGTATATAAATATATTCAAATAAATATATTTTGATCTTGTTTTGTATGTACCATTAGGCGCGTCAAGATGTTATATAAATCATACAAGAAAAAAATAAATCGCTACCGCTCATGAATTAAATATACGCATTTCATATTTAATTATACGGAAACTGATACAAACGTTAATAAAGCAAATGACATGGGTTACAATAAATTGCTAATCCCGCGAATTATTCAAAATTGCGGGTTCTGACCCGGCAATGAAACTTTTTGTTGACATAAATATGTCTCGTGTATTTTGCTCGATAAACTCTAACATAAAAAAAAATCTGTCTTTTCCCTTATAAAGTCTAATTATCTTCTAACGTAAAGTTTTCATATTATCATAAGCGAGAACTTATACAAAAGTTGTCTGCATTGGTACCTCACCTTTTTCTACCGCCAAAAAATTGTGTTTGATGTATTCCGGTTTGAAGAGTGAGAGGGGCAGAGTGAAAGAGTAATTACAGAAGGTTGCCAACGTGCTAGTGATATCCTTGGGATATAACGAGCGTCTTTAGGCTGCGGTGACGCTTACCCCAATATAATAATACAAATATAATAATGATTTCTATGTATACTGTTTGTCGTTAGAATCAAAAGTAGTAAGTACTGCATCCATCAGATGGCGGTACATCCGTTCAAAACAGCGTAACTCACATTCGACTCGGTAAATATAGGTTATAGTATTCAAGTAGCAGAGCTCTTATGCCAGCGCGTCCAGCGGAAAACTTATGCGTAATACATAATCTAATTTATATTTTTATTATGTGGAAATAATCTGCTGATAATATAACATAAAATATTTTTCACTTAGAGAAGCCTACGTACAGCAGGTCGAAATAGAATCTGAGCTAAATGTATCGCTAACGGAATCCTGGATAACAAATGGTCTATAAACACACAATATTTTTAAAGAGTCTAGCCAACGAGACTCCGCAATTCCAAGTAACAAGAAAAGATACTAACAAATGTGTTTGCTTGAACGCGCTAGTCCGATTGTGTTTAAAGTTCTTTATTCTCATACGAAATTCCATTAATTTACAATGAGATATCATAGTTCTTACACAAATTAGCCGGTACTCGACTCCAAATACAACTTCAACCTATTCCCAGGCATATTTATACTCTCACCCTCCTTTATGGTGTTAGGCAGCTCATTGAACAGCTGTGCTCTTCCAAACAGTACAGTCTTCTTTCCATAGTGAGTTCTAGGTGCTGATTGTTGGAGATTATGGGGGTTGTCTTTTATAAACAGTCTTATATTACTTTTGACTGAATTTGTAACTAATTTTTATACTAACACGCATTTTTTGTTGTAAAATTGAGATAGATTAAATATTTTAGATTTTTCATATATACGAATAGTTGGTGTATGGTAGCGATCATGAAATAAGGCTTTAATGAATTTGTTTTGAGATCTCTGAAATAGATTAAGGTTTGTGGGTGCAGCTAAGGCCCAGATGCTGCCTGATAATTGACTGAGATGAGCCCTGAGATTTAAAAAGAGATTAGAATTATAGAGCACATTTATTGTTGAAAGCTAAAGGCTATCATGACTAAACTAAACTATATATCACGACTAAAACTAAACTATATATCATCACTAAAACTAAAGTATATATCACGACTTAAAATAAAATCTGTCGCGACGTTAAACAAATGTCTACTTGTGCAAAGCCGAGACGGACTCTGGGTTAGGCATTAGGTCATTTTGAAATTTTTATCAATTACAATTACTGGAACTGTAACAGAAGTAACACCAAATGCAAGTCAAACAAAAATATACGAGGAATGTAGTGTCCAATTTATAAATGCTCATATCACAACACGAATGTGCAAGCTCATTCAAAACTCTCCCAAAGAATCATCTAAAGCCAACATCAATTCCTAAAACACAACCATCTCCGTAATACAAGGCCGAAAAGAAAAAGCTTTCCAAAAATAAAGTATAAAAAAAAACACACGAAGGCGAAATGAACGTCAGTTCTTATCTTCAAGATAAGACATGACAGGCCGAGCAGACAGAAAAATGAAGGCATATTCGGTGTCGTGAAATTTTAAGATATAAAACGTAATCTTTATACGGATGGCTTGTGTTAAGAATCTTTATGAATGAGCGTGTTCTAAGAGTATTTAAAATAAAGCAATCATCATCATCCGTCGGGAAGTACCGGCAGAGTAGAATAGTACCTCTCTGTTCCAGGTGTCGACAGATGGCGGTATATCCATCTGAGACAGTGTTCAGATGCATAGGAGTGGGCTGAGATGGGCTGTAGCATCGCCGTCGCGAATGCTGTGTTCTGTGATTACCAACACGCTTGCCGAGTGCAGCAATTATGGGAAAGATTCTCCCTTCTTGGGGAGGGTTATGTTCAGCAGTGGACTTCCATGGCTGTAATAATGATGATTATTTTAAAAAATAATCATTTATCATAATATAGGTTTCGTAATGTTCAACTTAAAAAATATTTAAACTGTTAATATATTATTTTACAATTATGACTCGTTGTGGTCACTGTTCTAACCTAACCTAACCACCATTTCGTTTCAGCGCACCCAACACATATTATATTTTGTGAAATAATGTTTTGGCGTTGTAATTAATTCTGCGTCATTTAAATCTTCAAATTGAGTACACATAAAAAATGGATCCATGGTAGACTTAGAACAAATACAAATTTTCATTACACGAATATTTCTTTTGGAAAGTAATAAGGCCTGTATCCGGCGCAATTCTGCGATTCCAAGGAAATATCTTAATTACTATGTTTGGTAAGTATTTTGGAAGCGTTAGGCGACTCACCTCGGAGTCAGATCAATGTATCAGATGTTGTGGAAACATATCTTTGCCTTTATAAGGGAAGTTTGCGTTATACTTCTGTCGAAATTCAAGCAGACGAAGTCTCGGGCAACAGCTAGTACTGTTTATAGTTATAACATATTTATTTTCCATTAAATACCATACCGTAGATTTAATGTTCAGTCCACTGAGATGTTAAGACTTAGAAGACTCTTTTAATTTATTTAATACATTAGGATTTAAGCTGCACACCTTTTTTTATTTTTTTTATTAGACCAGGTCGACAACCAAGCATACAGTCCGCGTGATAGTATGCGTCACCGCAGCCTATAGGCGTTCGTATTATTACAAAGATATCACTAATGCATTGCTGACCTTGTGATTTAAAGATATTATGTCACATTACCTAATAATTTCACTACCTCTCTCACAATTTAAACTGGCACACGGCTTGGAAACAGCTATTTGCCGGTAGAAATAGGAGGTACCAATACAGACGACCTTCGTATGAGTGTAAATAAACAGAGTGGAACATATTCGTAACACATTTTCGAACTTAGTTAAATCATACAGATTTTAGAACCGCTTAGGACAATGTAAAATGTATTCTACATAGTCCAAACATGTCCGGTCCAACTTTAACCATTCCGTTTCAGATAACTAGATCTCAAACAAAGCCCAGGTATGAGTAATAAGGTATATCCTGTTAGAGGTAAACTATAATTTAGCTGAGTTGTATTAAACTACTTCAGAGCTACCTTAGATTAGGTAATTTAACAGTGTTTTCGCCGAATCTTTGGCTTGGGGTTATTTGCGTGTGTAGTGTAGTCGATTTAGAGAGAGCTTTGTGTCGAAGTTGGTCATAAAATTACCTTTGCAATTAGTAGTTTGTTATAAATAAATAAATAACATTGTCGCGAAATACCGGCAGAGTAGAATGGTACCCTTCACTGCACTAAATATCGTAAGAGGCGACTAGGGTACCAGAACCGATAGATGGCGGTATATCCATACGAACACACTTGTCCAGAACGCCAATCATGGTGGAGGCAAACGCAGATCGTCATTTTTCGACGGGAAATCTGCTGCCCATCTCTACCTGGTTGTATTTGAACTATGCTGTTTCGGGAGGATATACCGCCATCTATCGGTTCCGGTAGATAGCAGATACTTCGCCTCTTTCGGCACCTGGTTCAGAGGGAAGTACTTATCGACGCCGCCGGGCCTCCACGGAGTTAAAATAAATGTCTTTCTATGGTTTTTCATGTTTTCAGGTTTTCTTATGCAAAATTTCAAAGACATCGTTTAACAAGCTGAGCTGTAAAAGTATAGAAAACATCAAAACTATCATAACTTTGTATTAACAACTACAAACCACGACTTGCGTTGTCCTGTCTTAATGCTTCTAAGATATAAACTATGCTGTATCTCCATTAAATCTGTTAAATACTTAAGAACTTCATCCCGGACAAACACAATGACACGAGTTTTTTACATAAAAAAAACAGATTATCTTTATTATTAAATACTAATATTTTTTATATAAAAACCTGAAATCTAAAAGATATTAGTATAGTTTAGTGTTTACATTTTCAATTTATACAAAACTAAATACCAAATACACTTGTGTTTTCATTAAACTTAGTAATTCAAAAGGTTTAAGTGTGAAAATAAATAATGTGTTTTGACAATTATCTGAAAAATGAAGAGCTTTACTCACTTTAAGAATGCAATGAGACCTCAGCGCATAGAGCGATTTTTTTTAGGCAACTAATTAAATAAAGTACAGTAATCATATGAAAGCACAACTTTACTCATAATAATTTCACCACCAAAATTGTATAACTAAGAACTGTTCTCATTTGAAAATTCCTTTCATATCAACTAATAGACCTTACCCAACACTACGTCTCAATAAAAGCACAGACATCCAATCTATAGACCATAAAACGAAAACAATTTAATCGCAATACCCATTAAATTACCAGTAACAATGCCCGTGTTATAAGTGCAAGCGCGTGCGATATGCCTCTTAGGCAGGCAACGGAGTGGATAAACGTTTGATAACTGGTATTTAACAGTGCTAACATCGTTATAACGATATCTATCAGTTACGTTACGTGCTCGTCGCGCTTCGTGGTTTACGCGCTCTGCACGTGAAATTGTGTTATTTTTAAACAATGTATCATAAAATGTTCCGAGCGGATGTTAACCAGATTAACCGGAAATGACGGAATTAGCCGCATAACAGATAATTTGTGAATTAATTATTAGTAATATAATTATAGGGTATCAATTAACTTTACAATTTGGTACGTCTGAATAACGCAAGTGATTATTTGGCAATGTTGGGTAGTTTTATGTATATAAATAGTGACAGATATTTATATGATGATATTTGTGTTTGTCCTGAGTCTGGGTGTTGAAAATATGTATTTAAGTATTATATATGTAATTCCTCTATTGTCTGATGTCTATAACACAATTACTGTAAGCGACACGGAATCAGGTCAATGTATAAGATGCTGTGTGAATTTTATTATGGGTTTATTTGGTTAAAAATTACCAAATTTTATTTGAAATTTGTAATTGTTTAAATTATTTACATACATTTAATATATAATTATTACAGTTAATTTAATAATTATACCAAACTATTTATTAAAGAGACCGCAAATGACACCTAAATTTGGTAAACTGAAATAATTTGACGGGCCTGATGGCGCATACGGTAGTGATCCTGTCTTGTGTGCTAAAGGACGTGAGTTCGATCCCCATCCGGGCTTAACATTTTTACAATAAATATTTGTGTTGGATCTGTACGTTAATATTAAAAATTTAAATAATTAATATGTTTTCATTAGAAATAAAAAAATATAATATTAAAATACAAATATATTTATTTCAATATTATATTTTTAATTCGTCTGTTGTCTGATATCTATAACACAAGTGCTTTAAGCTACTTATCAAGAAATCAGGTTAATGTATTAGAAGCGGGTATCTATTAATTTATTTATTATTTGCGTGTAAATATTTATATTAGGGGTAAAAGTGAAATAACTATTGCACGTTGACTTTGTACCAATACACAGTCCAACATGTTATTTGAACGCTAACAACTAACAAGCAACAAACATGTGCTTCTGTCGCTCCAAGACCGCAGTTGCAACATGCAGCGACATGTTGCAGTGAAGTCGCGCGTCACACAAATTGTTGCCGACAAATTAGTTGGTTAGGGTTACCAACAACTTTGCATACAAACTTTCGAACGAACGAAAACAAAAAAACGCTAGGAGACGTTTAGGAATTTTGAGACATAAAAATTGGGTAGCTAGCATTTTTGTATATGGATATACAACTGAATCTTTAAGAATATATAACCTATCATAACATGCACCAAATCTTATACATTGACTTAGACTTTATAAAAAAGGTCGGATGCATCAATACCTCACCTATTTCTACCGCCAAATAGCAGTGTTCGCATTGCTGTGTTCTGATTTGAAGTGAGCGAGAAGCAGTAAACATTCTGGGTAGTGGAAAATAATAATAATAAAAATAACACAAGGTTGTCAACGCGCTAGTGATATCCTTGTGATATTACGAGCGTCTATAGGCTATAATAACGCTTGCTATCGCGGATAGTATGCTTGATTGTCGACCTAGCCTAATATATAAAAACTAGGCTCAAAACTAGCATAAAGCACTTGTAATACAATACTCAGACAGAAGAATTACCCATTTGGGCACAAAACAAACATAAATATTAATGACGTAAAGCTTGTCCTGGGTAGGGATCGAACCTACCCTATCTACTCTTGCACGTACAAGATAAGAACTCAACGGAATGTGCGATTGGGCCTAAATTAATAAAGAACACCAAAAGCATACATTCAATGAAAGACCCAATAAAAAAAAATATTTATGTTCAATCAGTGTGGTGTTGGTACTTAAGGGACCAGAACAATATATGTTACATCACCACCTATTTCACCGTGAGGTACCGTCAGAGTAGAATAGTACCTCCCTTTGAACCAGGTGTCGAGAAGGCAACTAAGGTACCAAAAACGACAGATGGGCAGCCGCATCTCCGTAGCTAAAGCTGCGTTGTGCGATTGCCTTTTTTGAAAAGGCCTATGGGACTTCCAATAGCTGATGTGATGTATTAATAATAATATTAGATTCTCACAACATCTCATACATTGACCTGACTCCGTGGTAAGTCGCATTAAGCACTTGTGTTACGGACGCCAGACAACAGAGGAATCACAAATATACTATTTAAATTCACATATTTGACACTCAGACACAGAACAAACACAGATATCATCATATAAATATTTGCCCTGGGCGGGAATAGAACCCACGACATTTAGCTCACAAGATAGGATCATTACCATCTGCTTATTTAAGCCTTTATAAACTAACTGGTTATAAAGGCAAACTTCTAACTCACTAGTATACGTAGCAACCCTAAGTTTGCAGTCGAAACAAGTTTGGACAACTCTTTTAAGCTAAGCCTGGAGCAGCTAAACGCGTTGCTAACGTTATTGAGGTTCGTTTGTTGTGATAACGGTATTTAACGTTGCACCTTTTACGTTACTATACCTTTCTACCTGTATAAAGTAAAAGTAGACTGATATACTAACATAGAGTCTTAATTATAGAGATCCTTTTATAACGTGGGAGAGCGATAAGAAATTATTTTTGAAAACTTTACCCCTTTAGGAGCTAAAAAGGGATTGAAAATTTATTATGAAACTTCACTGCTTTCGAACATATAAAAAAAATTAAGGTTCAATAAATAAAGGTCCTTTAATGTAGGACCTTAAAGCTGCTATTACTCTCCTACGTTATAAAAGAGAGGAAGGACTTAGAGCTCATAGAAAAGGTCGTCTGCATTGGCACCTAACTCTCACCTATTTCTACTCTACTACAGATAGCAGTATTCGCATTGCTGTGTTCCGGTTTGAAGGGTGGGAGTAATGTGACATATCTTAAAGTCACAATGTCGGCAATGCGTTAGTGATATCCTTACGATATTACGAGCGTATATAAGTTGCTGTGACGCTTACTATCACGCAGACTGTAAGCTTGTTTGACGACCTGGTCTAATAAAAGCTAGAGTGCAGCATAAATCATAATGTACTAAATAAATTGCGAGTGTTCTAGGTCTTAACAGCTCAGTGGACTAAACATTGGACCTAATCTAAGGGTTTGGTTCGTTCTACAACTACAAATACTATTTCACTTTGCCGTGAGGTACCGGCAAAGTAGAATAGTACCTGTCACTGCACCAGGTGTAAGAGGCCACTAAGGTACCAGAACCGACAGATGGCGGTATATCTGTACAAAACAGATTATTTTTCTAGATTTTGCTATCGTCAGCTTTTTTAATTCTACTCATTTTTTATGGACGGCATTTTTAATTAATCGGATAATTAAACCACCATATTATACTACCGATTAAATAATAATAATAAAAAATCATATGTCTAGACATAAAACTAAACATTCGATTAATATCTATCATAAAGTCAACGGCACGGGTCGAGCGTTAAAAAAATATATTTTCCCGATTCGAAATGCAATAAATCTATGAATCTGTGCCGCGGCAATCGATTTGATATCGACTCGTTTCGATTCGCATCGTTTAATGCAATCGATAAAACTCCGAATGGTATTACACATCACCGTTTTTTTATTGGTCACTAGTTGCAGTCTGCGACTTCTTCCGCGTGTGTTGCTCAGATATTTTTTCCGTGTTATAATTATGAAATATTTAGAAGGACATGGATATATATATATATATATATATATATATAATTATATATGTATAGGGAATAGATTATAAAGTGAATGGAAGAGTGAATATAGGATGATCTAAGCAAGCATACCTTAACTATGTAGAAGAGGTATTGAAAAAGGCCATGCGAGTGAATGTGAGAATGGTATGCCAAAATCCTAGCAAGTGAAGATCTATAATCTATGTCTACTTTGATAGAACCTACAGTTATCATCCTAACAACTACCGTCAGGTATAGGCCTCCCTAAAAAAGGGGCAAATTCCCCCTTTTTTGGAGATGCCTTAAGATATTTTGTTTCGAATGAGTAGGTACATCCATCTGTCATTTTCGGTACCTCAACCGCCTTTTGCGACACGTGGCACGAGACACTATTTTTCTCAGCCAGCATTCCCAGGTGACTATCTAAATATTACGCATTTTTAGACGAAAGGAATATCCAATTTTAGGTTAACACTGTATCAGCTCCTAAGGTTCCAGCTATATCCATGACAAACTTTAACATCAGTTCATAGGTTCAATGGTGAAAGCATTAAAAAAGAACACTTACAAAAGTATCGAGGGCTTAATGAATCTCAAGACAAAATATGCGAGAAACTTAGAAAATATTGTGTCTGCGAAGTATGAATTTTCATTTTTTATACGTATTCAATTTTATCTTTATTATTATTGGTTAATATATATATGTATATATATATATATATATATAAAAATGATCTACAAAAAGGCTCCTTTTAAAAAGACATCAACAACCTTGATCTAACACTTCCCGCGTCGCAAATTCGAAATGGCGGATATGTTTTAATAAAGAAATAAAAATAGTGCAGTCACAACAAAATACTTCCTGTGAAGTTGCCAAGTCGAATCCCCTTTTCCAGGCCAAATATTTGACGACACATAAAAAGGTTTGGACAAACATTTGCCGGGTTGACGATGGGAAAATATTTTTTTGCGCAAGCAACCGTGTTCAGAGTTTTTTACGTTCCGTCGTGTTGACGCGCCCGAAAAATGTCCCAGCAACTTTCAATTTTACCTAATAATTTCCAAATACACTATAATCTTATTCCCGCTTTATTTTTCTCTTAATCATACTTGACAGGCCAAAGGTTAATATAGAAAGAACAAGGTTAGCATTAGGTATTAACATTGGCTATTTCTGGCGCCATATTGTGAAAAAATGCGTATTTTGACATAATGTACGTGATGAAAACTTCGCGATTGTGATATCCTAGCGATACTTGACTAGCAGCAATCCGCGGTTACAAACGCGATAAGTTATAGAACTTTAAATACTAACTTTTCACCTCCTCCCCCTTGACCCACTTAAGGGATGTTTTTAGAAAAAATAAATAACACGTGTTTCATGACTATCAATGAAGTATCTTTATATTGAATTCGATTTGAATTACTTCTAAAACTTTGCACTCCCATTATACCCTCTTAGGGGGTGAATAAAAAATATTGTTTCTTAATTAGCTCGCCTATGTTATGAAAACCACTGTGCGAAATTTCTAGATTTCAACCTTTATAGTTTAGGCCCTGCTTTGATATGTTCGTTAGTCAGTCAATCAGCTTCTCCTTTATATATTGATATAATATCAAATAGCCATGGCTTAATATCTATTCTTCCAAATACTGAGATAATAAAAATATGAAATTCAAACATCACCAGGCTTCCAAGATCTGTCTGATCCATTCAATTGAAAAAAAAGTGTATTTCATTTAGCAAAACAACTTTGTTGACATCAAAAAGTAATTTACTATAAATCAAACACGATCAACATGGCAGAATGTATTTCTCGTCTCCAAATCTCTGTCACAAGTCTTCAAAGATACTAGAGCAAAGAAATTTTTCAAATTATTTTTTTTGCTTTGTATTAACGTAAATGCTTGACTTGTTAACTCGGTGCTTATTTCTTTTTTTTAAACGAGCGAAATCTGCTGTCACTTTTAAACGAAATTTTAAATAAAAGTAGTGTTTTTAATTGGTTTCTGTCACGCTATTTTTATTATTCGAAAGTGGAGCTTGCGACTTTTTAAAGAAAACTTTTGCGACGTAATATGCTGACATGTTTCATATTATAAACTAAATAGCTTTCGGGCATTTTAAATTTGAATTTGCTCTCGACTTTATGTTGTAAATATACGACTCATATCAACCATTGAAAAGTTTCGCATGCTTGTTTTCATTCTGTGAGAATACATTCACTTTTCTTTGGAAAAAGAAACTGATCAAACATTTTTCTAACAAATAAAACTTATAATTATTACTCTTTATAGTTCTGTTACTTGTAGTTGCTTCTAGTGTCTAGAAATCTATATATATAAAAGGGGAACCTGACCGTCCAACTGACTGACTGACATATAAACGCAGGGTCCAAACTTAAAGGGTTAAAAATTTGAAATTTTCACAAGGGTTCCTGTCATAACGTAATGCAGAATAAAGAAAGGATTTTAAAAAAATTACCCACTAAAAAGATAAACGGGGCTGCAAATTTAGTATTAAATGTTGCTAATTTTAAACTTTTTCGAATGATGGAATCAAGTATGAAGGTAAAATATTTTTGCGAAAATCATCCCTTAAGGGGGTCGCCCGTATCAAACCGCGACGCGCTACTAGTATTCCACCAAGTCATGTAGTATGTTATTTTCACCCCCTTTATTATTGACGTCACTAGAATGTATTAAATCTATTTTTGTCATAATGTAATAGAAGAACCAATTCTTTGGTTATTTTTGTGTTACCATCGATACCATCTGCGATATTTTTCTTATTTGCTACATCGTATCATGTTTCTCGACTCGCAAGTGGTATATCAGTGACATTAAATATATTTAAAGACACTACAAATAAATATCAATTAACCTAAAACTTATATCAGAAACATATGTTTAATAAAAATGTGTTTTAAAAGAATAAAAACGAATAATTCCTTCCTAAGAGATCAATTTGGTGTAAAAGATGATGTTATGACAACGATAGAGGAAGGAATGACGAGATGGTTTGGACATGTAGAAAGAATGGATAAAAATAGAATGGCTGCACAAATATATAGAACGGAAGTGAATGGAAGAGTTGGTATAGGACGACCTATAGCAATTCGTAATGTATGTTTTGCATGAAATTGATTTTCTTTTTCAACCATTTATTTTCATGATTTGAGATTTTATCTCAAAGCAAAAAAAGAAATTGTTTTAGAAGTAAAACTGAATGCATGTGGTCTTCCGTGATCATTGGGTCATTTGAGGGTACTAACATCAAAGACAAAAACAACGTTTGCTAATATCTCAATTATTCTTTAAACTCGTTGTTACTGTGTTTCTTCAGGTATTCGAAGTTGCTTTGTTTTCAAATTGTTTAAACTACAAATGCAAATAGTTCAGCGACATTGGCAAAATTGTTGTAATTATGACATTCCAACTTTGAGTTACTTCACCTAAGAATTTTACCCGGCACCCAGAGAGAGACAGCTGTTTACCTACAAAGGGAGGAAAAAGATGGAGATAGGGTACGTTTCAAATTGTCGCATTGCAATATTCGAGATTAAAAGTAACGCCTCGGTTGGCAGCGAAATTTGCTGTACCGTTAGCAGAAAAAACGGTTTTAGCATTTTCCTTATTTTTCTTTTGGTTCAAAATCTTTATGATTTGTTATAAACGACACGGTTAGAGGAATAAGGTTAAAACTTTCGATTATCATTTAGTTTATCGTTTTTTAATAATAACTAGTGTGAAGCCGTGACTTTATTTGTGTAAATCTTTACAAATATGTGAACCTATTAAGAAGGGTTAGCCTGAAAGAGTAATAAGAACATCTTCACAAACGTTTTTCATATTCATTGGTTATTTCATATCCTTAACAAAATATACTATGTAAAAGCAATTCTTATACCACAGATTAAGAACGTCATGAATAATCAAAAAGTATACCTAAATTATCACTAACAATCAATGATTTCATGAACAGACAACTCCCTAAAAACTTTATCTATATATAAAAGTAGAAGTTGACTAACTGACTGACATATCAACGCAGGTCTTAAACTATAAGTGTTAGAAATTTGAAATTTTACACAGTGGTTTCTTTTATGATAAAGGGGAGCACAAAAAAAGGATTTTTGATAATTCACCCCCTAAAGGGGTAAAACGTGGGTACAAAGTTAACATGAATCTTTGTTGTTTTCAAATTTTTTCGAATGATATTCAAAAAAACATTCTTCATTGAGAGTCACAAATACGTGTAAAATATTTTTTCGATAATCATCCCTTAAGGGGAGTGCAAAGTCTTTTTAATTTTAAAATTTTGGACTCAATCTTTCTCGTTTTGTAACTGAATACATATTCACAATCAACACATCTGTCTAGACAAACCAAACACACAGTAACTAGTGGTTCTTAGTCTTATTTATCTTAGTAATATTGCAGATTTGCTAGTTTGTACTTCTGTCAGGCTACAGACAAATCGATGTGTATTTGCATAGAGATAGCCTGTGGACTCGGAATCATAGACGTCTTCCTAGCCTTTGCTTTGTATAAATGTTCACAACTTTAGCTATGAGAAGTGATCAACCTGTTCTAATTAAATTCCTTGTCGTTTTCTAGTGACTGAAACTAGCTAGATTTCAATAGTCATTGATAGGTTTCTGTTCCTCGAAGCGGAGCGTAAGTTTTAGTGGCAATATCGGTAAATAGATCGCAAATAGATTCTTCTTGCATCACTGGTTTTTTAATGATTTATTTTGTATACTTCATCATATTAGATGCAAGATGTGACCCCAATAGATGAGAAGTAGCGTATACGACGATAATGCTCATTGTGTTTGAGCCGCGTCAGTAACGATGGATATAACGCCATCTGTCGGGTCAGCACCTCAGTCGCTTTTGCGATGTCTGGTACAGAAAGAGGTACTTTACTCTGTAATTAGAACAACTTTAAGGATGAGAGGTAGTGTTCCAATTTGAAAATATAGAATAATTTGTTCTCACTTGAAGGCAATGTGCCGTGAGGTACCGGCAGAATAGAATAGTACCTTCTACTGCACCTGGTGTCGTAAAAGGCGACCAAGGTACCAGAACCGACATATGGCGGTATATCCACCCAAAAACAGTGCAGCTGAAATACACAGGGCGGGGATGGGCAGTAGTATCCCCGTCGCGATAGCTGCGCTCTGCGATTGCAAACACGCTTGCCTAGTGCGGCATTTCTTGGAGAGACTAATGTTCAGCAGTGGACATCCAATGGCTGGTATGATAATGAAGGCCATATTGTTATAACGTCACTGCCCAATACTTGATGAATGCAGAAGTATATCGTATTTGGCATTTGTCGGAAGTTAGCAGAGTTAGGTGTTTGATGTGTCCTCAAAGGTTGAAATTTGACGGATACAAAATCGCAGATGGAAGTGATATTGTGCGTCAAAGGTCGTGGATTCTATTCCCACCAAAGACAAAGATCTACATGGTGATATTTGTGCTTGTTCTGTGATGTTTGATGTCGAACATATGTATTTAATTATTATTATTAGTTTGAGCAGTACTTATATAAATGCAAATCCAAAGAAACATGATATATTTGGATGTAACTAAACTGACAGAGTATGTAACTCCTCTTTATTATTCAATAATGGTTTCAAGTCCCTTAACTTATTGGAAAAAAGAGGGTAGAATTAAAAATCTGAAAGAGTAATCGACTTAATATCGGACAAGCAGTTACAGCATATGCAGCCACTGTTTTGCGAACGGTATACGCAAACCAGAGAATTTCGCAGCGCCGGCCCTCAAAAATCCAACACAGTACCATTTTGCCGGAGCCACCTGAATTTCTGCCGTTTCACGGGCGTACTCTGGCCAATTTTCCTTCGGTTTCCACTACGATTTTCGGTTAGAGAAATGCTCATGATGCAATTTTATAGTCTTGTTTTTGCGGCTACATTAATTATTAACTCCTGGACTGTCTAGACAGGACTTTTTTTTACCAAGAATTTAACTCACGGCTAATTTGAGCAAGAATCTGTGTTATATGTCGCTGACGTATTTGTTTTTATAAATCGGTCGTATTATTAACAAATCTGCTGCTACATAAGGCGTAGACGTGTAGGCAATTGCAGATGGTAAATTCACGACACTAATGCTAATGCTTATCCCCACCTATTTGAGTTCCACCGTCATCTGTCAGTTCCTTTAGTAGGTTACTTTAGTGCGGTACTGTCAGTAAATTGGTCATGTATGTACAAAGGATTAATTGATCTTTAGTGTTATAAGAGACGTACATACATACATACATCACATCTGTGTCCCATCGGGGTAGGCAGAGACTATGAATCTCCTCTTGCTACGATCTTAGCAAACCTCTCTTGCTTCCTTACTCGCATTAGTCTATTCATACACGCTCGTTTATTCTTGGTACTTCTTACCTGGCCCTTCTTCAATACCTCTTCTACCTGGTTATCATATGTTCGCCTCGGTTGTCCTATACCAACTCTTTCAATCACTTCCACTCTATATATTTGTGCAGCCATTCTATTTTCATCCATCCTTTCTGCATGTCTAAACATTCCTTTCTCTATTGTTGTCACAACATCATCTTGTACACCACACCGATCTCTTATTACACAATTCTTTAATCTATCTCACAAACTCACACCATACATACTTCGATGTGCTCCCATTTCAACAGCATTTATTCTACTCGCGTGCTTCTTCTGCCACACCCAACATTCAATACTATATGTCAGTGTTGCAACCAACACACCTCTATGATCTATGCTAGTATAATCAATGGTAGTATATCAAAATTGTAACAGAGTATCAGTATCTAACCCATCATTCATGTATATATGAAATAAATGACCTTGATCCCTTGATATTAAACTTTAATGAAACCATCTTCACTTTTAAAATTTTGTGGAAATATTACCCCTGATACTATAAATCTTATTTATTATAAGTTTATCATTCAATTCGACTACGCAAACACTTGTTAAATTTTTTGATTAATTATAATCCAGAACTTTGGAAGTATTATCATCAGCATCGATAAAATCAATTTTCTTCACAAAATCTGATTGAAAATGTAAATTTCCATGGTTATTTGAGACGTATGATTTATTATTACTGAACCTAACTTTCGAGTTTCGCCCGAACTATCTTCGATCAGTCAATTTTAATTAATGTAATTTCAATCTTAGTTAAGTTTGAAATATCAACTGTTATTGTTTAGCCCGTGTACCGTGTCTTTGTCAAGCAATAACAGTTTCTTTTTTAATTTTCTCGCTATTTATAATTATTATACAATAAACATTATATAAAATACTTCCAGTGCCCCGCGATTTCACCCGCGTTAAGCTGCAGACATTTCAGTCCAACTTTGCACCCCTTTAAGGTAATCATTTAAAAATCAATATATTTTAAGGCTAAAATCTGTTTAAAATGTCAAAAAAGCTGATTTTCGATATGACTGCAACGATCGATTTTTGATCGAAAAAATTTCTAGAATCATCATCATCATACCAGCCATTGAATGTCCACTGTTGGACATAGGCCTCCCCAAGAAAGGGGGTATGTTGCCCATGATTATCACGCTGGGTAACCGTGTTGGCAATTGCAGTGGGAGGCTGCTGCACATCCCCGCCCTGTACATTTGAGCTGACTTCATTGGATGGATTCACCGTCATTTGTCGTTTCTGGAACCTTAGTCGCCTCTTACGACACCTATTATAAGTGGAGTTATTATTTTACTCTGCCGGTGCCTCACGGCCATACAGTACATTTTAAGTGTTCAATTATAGACGATTTAGGTGAAATTAAGTTTTCAATGCAAAAATAATATAATGGAAAATACCTCTGGCCAAATAAAAAGGGTCCTTTAAAAGCTCTTTCGTGTAATTTTGCGGTATTCTTATTCGTGCTTATACCTTTACACGCTAGTGTTGTACCCAATATTAATATACCGATACAGTTATTCAATAGATATCATATACGTTGAATTGATATTAGCCGTGGGGTACCGGCAAATATAACAGTACCTCCTTCTGTACCAGGTGCCGTAAAAGGCGATTAAGGTATCAAAACCAAACAATCCAACCGAGACAGAGAAGCTCTAATGTAATTGCCAACACGCTTGCCCAGCGCGGCAATTTTAGGCAAAATTCCCCCTTTCTTGACTTCCAGTGGCTGTAATGATGGTGATGATGATATCCGTTGGCGATATATGATATGATATAATATTCGTTGAAAAAATCTAAATAGCAGATAATTAAATTCCATTAAAAGTTTGATATCTTTAATTAGGTGGATATTTGTGATGTTTTTCATCCATCATGTGGTCTAGGAGCTCATGTATCGATGAGTCGTATAAAAAAAATTAAGTTGATTAAGATGCCTTTACTAGTTAATGCAGCATTAGCAGGTCAAAGTGGTAATGGAAAGGGCAATAGCTTTTCAGGTATAAACGTATCCAATTACGCCGATGGTAGTGATCCTAGCCTATCCGCCGGGTCGTAGGTTCGATCAGCACGCAGGACAAATATTTATATGATGATATTTATGTTTGTTCTGTGTCTGAGTGTTAAATATATGTATTTAAGTAGATTATTTATGATTTCTAATTAATGGCCGGAACATAAGTGCTTTAAGCGACTTATCACGGTGAAAGTGTGAGACGTTGCGTTATTTTTTTACTGTATTATACATTACGCGATGTCTTCGAGATATTTTTTTTATCACGCAGGATAATCTATGTCCAGCAGTGAACATCCTATAGCTAATACGATAATAATCCCTACTAATATTATAAATGCTAAAGTAACTCCGTCTGTCTGTTACGCTTAAACCTTAAATCGATTTCGATGAAATTTGACACAGACAATTTTTAGACCCAGAGAAAGGACATAGGCTGTTTTTTAATTCGAAAAAAGGGTTATGAGGGGTCAAAAGTTTCGCTATTTCACTTGAAACTTATTTTCAGGCCATTGATTCGATATAAATAAATAAGATATTTAAAGTTTATATAAGTTAAGGTAAAGGGGTATGGTAACTAAAAAACTATTCCACGCGGACGAAGTCGCAGGCACAGCTAGTATTTTATAATTTGGAGACACTAAATGTAATGTCAAATATCCTCTTTTCTAGAAAGCCTTTTAAATAATAATATATTGTTGAATACAGTAATTGAAACATCCCTGGCTGGGTACAACAAAAATATAATATCCCCAGGGAAAACTCGAAGCATTTTGGGGAATCAAACTAAATCGGGATTTATTATGGAATCGGCCAGCGATTGACTCGTGCTGGTTATTTTGTATCATATATATATACGAGTATAACTGCCTACAGTGATCATATATATATGATGCCAATATTATACAAAGGTCACATAGGTTGGTACCTATTTTGACCATCAAATAGTAGTGTTAGCATTGATGTGTTCCAGTTTGAAGGGTGAGCAATTACTGAGTAATGTGACATCTTATCTTCAAGTCAAGGCTGGCATGCACTAAAGATATTACGAGCTTGTTTAAGCTGCAGTGTAGCTTACTATCACAAGCAATAAGAATATGTGTTGACCTGGTTTAATAAAATATCGTTAAATTTTTTGCTATCATAACCTTCACTAGGTACCCAATTACGTCTAGAATACTGAATAAGTCCAACCTAGACTGTCATTTAATTCCCTTTGATCGAACTAAGTGATTATATCAATTTGTATCTTGGTCTATTGAAATCGAAAAATTACATTAAATATTACGAGTTACTTTCTTGTTGATATTGTATATAATAGGATAAACAAAGTCATTATATTTTCTTATTGGAATTCCCTAAAATACCGACAATATTAGATACTCGATTATACATATATGTAAAATATATTTTTCTTAGTTTTAAATTTCCCGCGCAGTCGCGCGTCTAATGTCATTCAATTTTATCTGTGGTAAAATAATTATAACCTAAAAACGTCACATTGTCGTAATCTGAGAAATTACTCGTACTTATTTAAATAAAATACCACTAAAATAGTTGTGATTTGGAACTGACATTGTATTATTAACACTTGTTTCATTGTTTGTTAGGTAGCGTACATTTAAAATAACGAAATAAATCTTTTCTTTCAGAGAAACTCAATTGTGTTTGATTGACTGTGTCGTCCAAATTACCAATTATCCACAAACAAGTACATGGTTCACGAGACAGTAAGCGTCACCGCAGCCTAAAGACGCTCATATTATTACAAGGATATCAGTAGCGCATTGCCGATCTTGTGACTTGAAGATAATAATGTTACATTATCCAGTAGTTTCGCCTAACTTCCTTTGAAACTACACAGCAATGCAAACAATGCTGTTTGGCAAAACGAGAGACTTGAGTTACTAATGTAGACGACCTTCGTATGGAATATGCAAAAATATTTTAACATTACGTCGTCTACTTAGAATACTCAAAAAAAAAATCCCACACTATGTATATTTGTGTGGGATTTTTCATGCCAATTTTTGTGTTAATAACCAAAATTGCATCACGTATGCAATTATTAAATATGAATGCAACCCTTAATCTAAATAATTAGGATAATTTGTAGTTAAGGTATTTATTTTAAGTATTATATTTGTGTTCCCTCTGTTGTCTGATGTCCGAAACATAAGTGCCTTAAGTGACTTACTATCGAGTCAAGTCAATGTATGAAATGTTGTGTGGGATAAAAGTAAATAAATATTAATACTGAATATCCTCGGTCCTCCCTCAAAGGATTATATAAAACACACATCCAATCAATGTATAAGGTCTACATCTTATACATTGACTTGTTTCTGATATAAGTCGCTTTAATTACTTGTGTTATGGACATCACACAACAAAAGAATTTCAAATGTAATACTTAAACTATATTTGTGATAACAAACAGAATACCAAGAGTTACTGGCCGCATAAAATAGTACCTTCACCTGTACTAGGTGTCGTAAGAAGCGACTAAGGTGCCAGAACTTACAGATGGTGGTATATCTATCTGAAACAACGCAGTTCTAATGCACAAGGCAGGGATATACAGCATCCCTGTCGCAAAAGCTGTGCTCTACGATTAACAACACGCTTTCCCAGCGAAGCAATTATAAACAAAATCCCCTTTCTTGGGGAGGCCTATTCTAACAGAAGATTTGCAATGGCCGGTCTGATAACACAATATAATCATGAATAATGTTGGTTCCAAATGAGGATCAAACTTACGACCCTTGGCGCACAAGATTGCAACTCTACTGAACGCGCTATAGGGCCTGCCAAACTTAAATTGTTAAGTCGTTCCTGACAAATAGTCAATACTTAATGGTAAATAGACTATTTTTTGTATATTTCAGACTAGGTCAACAAACAAGCATACAGTCCGTGTGATAGTAAGCGTCACTGCAGCCTATAGACGCTCGTAATATCACAAGGATATCACTAATGCTTTGCCAAACTTGTGACTTGAGAATATTATGCCATATTACCCAGTAAATTCACCGCCTTTCTCATCATATAGACCGGAACACAGCAATGCAAACATTGCTATTTGGCGGTAGAGATAGGCGAGAGTGAGGTACCAATGCAGGTGACCTTTTTTATGAGGTCTTTACCTCATGTAATAGATGAAACGATAAAAAAGTCACCTCTTAATGTTTAAAGTTATGATATCTAATATTGATTTACTTCTTTAGATATTCTAATAATACAAATTATTTCCAAATTCGTTCATTTTATCAAATATTTATTTCACTCTATCACGTTATAACTTCGAATATCCGCCATTAAATGAAATCCTGGACAATTTACGTGTCTACCTGCTACCGATACCCGAGCGGTACCTAATTGTCACATTACGCCACCGCACATTGGTACGGATCCTCACAGGCCGTATAAAAATAATTAATGTGCATTGGGCGCGTTTTTTGTGCGCGACGTTTTTGCAATGTAATTTTCACTTTGTCTGTTTTTGGGTGTAAGGTATTTCATTTCTGTTTGCTGTTTGCGAGGACAATAACTGTATGGCTTTTTTGTTTTGTGTCTGAAATAATTGAATTTTTGAATTTAGTATGTCGCTTGATGTTGTTTTGTCTCTCTATTATATTATTCGGATAAATGAAAATGTTAGCTGTGAGGTACCGGCAGAGTAGAATAGTACCTCTCCCTGTATCAGGTGTCGTAAGAGGCGACTTAGGTACCAGAGCCAACAGATGGCGGTATATCCATCCAGAACAGATAGGCAGCAGCATTTCCGTCGCGAAGGCTGCGCTTTGCGATTACCACTTGCTTGCGCAGCGCGGCAATTATGGATAAAATGCCCCCTTTCCTGGGGAGGTCTATGTCCAGCAGTGGACTTCCAATGGCTGGTATGGTGATAATGAACTTAATTACGGTCCAATAAGATTTAAAGTAAGCATAAATTATTAATATAACATACCAAATATAATACTTTAGTAGTAGTACACTTAGTATAACAATAAAATATGTAGCGAACAATACTCGACTATATAGTCGAATACGGTTTAAAAATATCAATAAAATATTAATCCAAAGTTTGATATAACTCAAAAGGATTTTTTTTTCGTCAAAAGGTCGTCAAACGAGCGTGTAATCCCGAATGACAATAACACAAGGGTATAAACGTTGCTATTGCCAACGTTGGCATTATTAATTTATTTTCTTCAAATTTGTGGAAAAATTTCTCATAAAAATATTACGAGGTATGACCTCGATCTAAATCGAAGTAATAGAAGAAGGAAATGCATTTAGAAGTCTTGTTCTGAGCCAAAACGCTTAGCTCTTTATTACTTCACAGTTATTTTCACTTATCTATTGATTGAATTAGGTAAACCCAAAATTCAAATAACTATTTCACCATTAGAAAGCTTTATAATCTAAAAGTGTACATTATTATGTAAAAAAATAAACACTTCATATAGAATGTAACAAAGCAAGATTTAAATTAATAATAATAATAAATTCTCACAACATCTCATACATTGACCTGACTCCGTAGTAAGTCGCTTAAAGCACTTGTGTTACAGACGCCAGACAACAGAGGAATCACAAGTATACTACTTAAATATATATATTTTACACACAAACACAGAACAAACACAAATATTATTATTTAAATATTTGCTGTGAGAGGGAATCGAAATCACGACCCTTGGCGCACAAGATAGGTACACTCCCATCTGTGCCATTGGGCCCGTCAAATTATTGTGCATTTGTAACGAATAAACTGCGCATATCATTAATTATTGAAGACTATATTTTATTCCTAGATTCTGATGATTCTAGGAAACGGGAACTACACGGGTAAAACCAAGGTTAAGTGCTAGTGTTCTGTAAAAAGCATACTAAGACTTATACCCTTTTAAGATTCACGCCCTCCCGTAAGCTTCTTAACAATCAAATTAACCCAAGAGTGGTTCTTTCAGTTTCCCTCGAATAACAATGGTGGATGAGTCGACGGATTAAAATTGTTTTTCTTAGTGAAACAGTTTTATGATTCAAGCTGTGGCTATTTTGCTTATAATATTTCTCCATTACACAATTGACGCGGGTATCGGCTTAGTAGAAAAAAACTTCCACTGTACTAGGACGGGTCTGAAGTACCGGAACAGAATGAAAAACTTAAGTGAGACAGGGAAGACGAGCGGTAGTATTCCCGTAGCGAAGATACACTCGACGATTGCCACCAGAGCTGCCCAGAGCGGAAATTATGAGTTAAACCACTTTCTTAGAGAGGTCTATGCCCAGGATGTTCTGAGACTGAAATGTTGATGAAAATGATACAATCCAGACGAAGGTTGTGTTTGTTACAGTGTGTCTATCGACTTGTTACGCTTTCGTTGAAGACACATGATAATTTTGCTTGCGAGATGCGGTATTAAAATAATGGAAACGAAGCCGTGTGCAGAAGGCTAGAGAAAATTATAAAATACCGATCCACATTGCAATTTCAGTATTACTGTTAAAAGTATTTAAGCTGAAACTGCGCGTTAGTAATACCATCTGTGTTTGGTTTTATCATCATCATCATACCAGTCATTAGACGTCCCCTCCTGGTCATAGACCTCTCCAATAAAGGAGGTTTACTTGCCCATAATTGCCGTGCTAGGCAAACGTGTTGGCAATCGCAGAGTGCAGCTTTTGTGACAGGCATTCTGCTGCCCATCCCCGCGCTGTGCATTTGAGCTGCACTGTTTCGATTGAATATACCGCCATCTGACGGTTTTAGTACCTTAGTCGCCTCTTAATGAAGCGCTGAGAATACCGTAGACATCTTTGGTTCAGTATTTAAACAATTATCTAGAAATGTAAAGTATTCTAGACTTTACATTTGTTAAATACATAGTCTCCTTTATCATAATGAAAAAATCAACGCAATTCTCTGCCCCACACTTAATTAGAAATATCATATTTAATTTATAATTAAATAGATACTATCGGAGGTACAAGCTAATTATTTATTAAACCCTATACACCATTCGTGGTAAATGCTTTTCATATATTTGAAGAATTATTCAATTGGAGAGAAATTTAAGGTGAAATTTGAGGCAGGTGTTTGTGACGTATATTCACGAAACTGAATGGAAACTTCTCTAAAGTAAAAGGAAAAATCTAAATCAACCACGTCACATAACGAAAACTCAACCCTTACTTGCCTTGCTCGGGGTTTCTTTAACAAAATAATGCTATACAAGTAATACAATGAAACATTTTTCTCGCGAAAATCTTCTTTTAACTAATAAATACTTTAATATAAAAGCATTTGTTTTAGGTATGAAATAGATAAAATCATTTATTTATTTTAGTAAGAACTGAAAAAGGGAAAAGGTTTGATACCTAAAAACGATAAATAAATTTAGAAGATCAAGAATCCCATATCTGTCATCATTTAAAAGATTCGAAAACAAACGACCAAGTTGAAGTGGCAATGGGTGGATATCTCGCAGAACGGACGGACTATGATGACTCAAGCTTCTACAATGGAGGCCACGCACCGGCAAGCGCAGTACAGGAAATTCCCCCACAAGGTGGAATGAAGATATGACAAAAACCGCAAGAAGAAAGAAGATTTACTGGAGGTAGACCTCTTACAAACGTCATTTGCCTTGACATCTCACTCTCATCCACTGATGGACATAGGCCTTCCCAAGAAAGAGGGAATTTTGCCCATAATTGCCGCGCTGGGCAAGCGTGTTGGCAATTGCAGAGCGCAGGTTTTAAGATGGGGATGCTGCTGCCTATCCCCGCCTTGTGCATTTGAGCTGCACTGTTAGATGAATACCCCGCCATCTGTCGGTTCTGGTAGCTTAGTCGCCTTTTACGACACCTGTTACAAGGGGAGGTACTATTCTACTCTGCCGGTACCCTGCGGCTCACTCTCACCTTTATCTATCGCCAAATAGTAGTATTCGTATTGCTGTGTTCCAGTTTGGTTGGCAACATAATAGTGATATCTTTGTAATGACACGACTGTTAATAAGCTGCGGTCAAGTTTAACATCAAGCGGAACTTATGTTTGCTGACTTCGTTATATAAAAAAAAAACAAGATGGCGGAAGATACAAAATGCATACAACCGGTTCTGAAGAAAGAGTCTAGCAGTGGATATCTGGCAGCTGACATGATTAAGTTAACTGTTGAATTGTGTATTTTTTAGATTTTATTTGTAAATTAAATATAGTCTTCTTACTGAACACCCAAAGCGTGAACAGACCCCGCTTGCGTTTTTAATATTGGATTCGCGGAATTCGTTTTTCATTCCCTATGTAATTTCGCAAATGTGTTCCCTGGGACAATAAAGAAATAAAAAATTGTTCTTGTAACCGTGTCGTTTTCTTTTTATACCCACTCATAAGATAAAATTTGGTATCAAATTTTGTGACGTGTTTAGTGTGTGTGTGTGTTTTTTTTCATTATTTCCTTTTTGTTTTATTTCAACATTTTTGCGCACGTTCTCATCGCGGCCCACTGTGTGACTGATGGGGCGATCAGTATGTGTAATGACATGAAATTTCGTTTAACACAATTCTCTTATCCTATGCTTATTTGACGAAGTATATACAAAATGGTATTAATTTAACAAACAAAGATAAATGAGGACATGTATTAGGTAGACAACAAAGGTCGTCTGCATTGGTACATATCTCTGCTGTCTTTTGTTTTGTAATGTGATACCTTCAAGCCACTAAGTTGGCAACGCGCTATTTATATCTTTATGATATCACGAGCGTCTATAAGCTGCGGTGACAGATTTTTTGTCAATTTGGTCTATTGATAAGGGGAAAAAAACAAATCTCAAATATAAACAAATACAGTATAAATAATAAAAAGCAACAGAAGAGTTTTGTAAGTTAGTTATCGATTTAATTTTAGCAACAGAGGTTAAAACGAGACCGTTTTATTTGCGAACAATATAAAGTTTTTGTCTAAAAGAAAAAAAAACCCATGAAATTTATTCCGAGTCCAAATTGTAGTAAGTAGCTACGACAGTTTATAATTTATTATTATTTAGGACTAAACTTTAATGTCTTTTATATTTGTAGGTTTGCAAATAAATCCTCGAGATGGTAAGCGTCAAGCGCGTCGCCAACCTTATGAATCTTTTACGTATTACGACTACCTGCTAGATGTAGAGGTAGCCATGGAGTACCGACAGAATAGAATAGTTTCTCTTCCTGTACCAGGTACAGTAAGAGGCAACTGAGGTACCGGAACCGATAGATGACAATACATGCACCTGAAGCAGTGTATGTAGCTCAAAAGCACAGAGCAGGGGTGGGCAGCAGCATCCCCACCGCGGAAGCTGCGCTCTACGATTACCAACACGCTTGCCCAGCGCGGCAATTATGGGCTACATCCCCCCTTTCTTGGGGAGGCCTATATCCAGCAATGGATTTCTAATGGCTGATATGATGATGATGAGAGTGAGATGTCAATGTGAATGACCTTTCTAAGAGGTCTACCTCCAGTAAATCTTCTTTCTTCTTGCGGTTCTTGTCATATCTTCATTCCACCTTGTGGGGGAATTTCCTGTACTGCGCTTGCCCGTGCGTTGCCTCCATTGTAGAAGCTTGAGTCATCGTAGTCCGTCCGTTCCCAAAGCAGTCTAAGTCAAATGCAACAGGACGGGTATGGGCAACCACATTCCCGTCACGAAGCTACGTTCTGCGATTATTACTACGCTTGCCCAGCGCGGCAATTATGGGCTACGTTCCCCCTTTCTTGGTGAGACCTAGTTCCAGCAGTAGACTTTTTATTTCTTCTATGATGATGATAATGTATGAGATATTTGCTTTAAATTAAAAATGTTATTTAAAATTGAGTGATTTCTCATTAAAACAAATAGAAATCATACAGAAATAAGAGAAAAGTGACTCAAAAATATCCAGTTGAAAACCACACAGTCAGATCTCATTTCGCAAATACTCGCTAAGTCGAAAATTTCAACATGGCGTAGGAAAAAAGGGGGAATTATGCAAAGGACATTGCACCGAGCACCCCACGAGTCATATGAAAATTTATTAGGGATGAATGGAGTAATTCTCCCCTACAATGGATTCAGTTCCTAATATTTTATTTTTGAAGGGAAATGGCGCTTCCTCCGTTTTGTTAAATATGAGACTCAATTCTGCGTTTCCAACATTTATATTTAACATTTCGGCGTACTTATTTTCTATACTTTGCTTGAATATTCACTTTACTCATTAGCATTCGACACTCTGCCGGTACCATACGAAAGAATAGTACCTCCCCCTGTACCAGGTATTATAAGAAGCACCTAAGGTACCAAAACCAAGAGATGGCACTATATCTATCCGTGTCAATGTACTTCCAATGCACAGGGCGGATATAGGCAACAGCATTCTAGTCACGAAGCTATGCTTTGTGATTGCCAGCGCGGAAATTTAAGGCAAATTCCCCTTTTCTTGGGGAGACCTATGTCTAGCAGTGGATATTTCTGATAAAGATGGAATATCATCATCATGATCGTTATATCATCCGTGTTAGACTCGGCCTGCCCAAGATATTTCCAATAAGATCTTCTGTGTGGCAAAATTCACCTCCCAATTTTAATTTTAAAACTGAAGATATCATATTCAAAGTGTTCCAACATGCGAAGTTAAATAAAATTAACATTTATCCCAGTTAAAGTTGCCTTGAACAGGTCGTGAAGTAGCAGAGTCCTGCAACTGACGTCCTCTTTGATATTTTATACTTAGATGGGAAATTTAAATCGCGAGTATGGATTCCGGAGTTATTTCCAAGATTTTTACCGTTTGCCAAATAAAATATGAGAGGTGTGGAAATATAGATGGTAGACAAACGGTTCGTTGTCTGCAGTTCGTTTCTAAGGTCATGAAACGTGTTATGGAGAGAAATTTCAAAAGAAAATATTATTTGCATACTATGTATATTGATGCTCGCAAATGTTTCTCGTTGCAATGAGGACCAGCAGAGAAAAATAGAAACTCTCCTTATACCAGGTGTTGTTAGAGATGACTGAGGTACTGAACTTGCAGGTGACGGTATATCAAATGTTTCTGGTTGCAAGAACCAGCAGAAAAGAAAAGTACCATCCATGTATCAAATATCCTAAGAGACGAGTAAGATACCACATCTGACAGGTAGCGGTATATTCATCCGAAATAAAGTAGCCTAAATGCAACGGGACGAGGATGGGCAGCAGCATCTCTGTAGCAAACATACGCTCTGCAATTGCCACCACGATTCCTCTTTAAATGGAGAAGCATCTGTTCAGTGGACGTCTTTGAGGCTGCCAGGCAATGCAATGATGATGATATTTCTGATCAGCATAACTACGTATACTCTAATCATTTCATAGACGTGATGACTAAACCTCTTTGTTTGAAGTCGATTTTAAACACTTGTAAGAGAAAAGCTATTGTAATGATTAATGCCAACTAATAACTAAATAATGGAACTTCTTTTCTTTATCTTCTTTGTATTCACTTTGTATTTTAAATAAAGTCATTTCCATGTATTTGCATATCAGATGGGAGGTGTGGAATAAAATAAGCTGTTTCCACCACCAAAGAAAAAATAGAAGAATCTCAAACTAAACTAATATTAACAGAGTGCTTTCAACGAAAGGTCCACTTCGTAACTTTCCATAAAAAAACGCTCGATAGAAGCTGATGGTGAAAGAAAAACGTTGGATCCTATCGAATCCCGCTAAAGTAAAACCAGCAATAACCAAGAAGAAAGTAGGTCTAAAGTTAAGCTACGATTGTTCAATTTCGACAGGAATTCCCCGGGGATTTGCCGAGTGCTCGCAGACACATTAACTTTATCTTTAATTCTTTTTGTATTCTAAAGATGTTAAGTGCAAAAACTAGCGCTTAAACGGGACAGATATGTGCATTTGTATCTGCTTTCAGCTGACTGTCATCACGAATCTAGCTATCCCGTAAAGTCATTTTGTACCCATTTTTTTATTTTATTTTAACAACCTTTCTTTTTTTAAGGATTAAATAATGATAGTGTTTTATAATCTCATCAAAGCGTTATTAAAAAAAAAAATATCAACTCCTTGAACATCTCATGTCGCTTGAAGCACTTATGTTACATACGCCAGACAATAGAGGAATCACAAATATACTATTTAAATACATATTTAACACCCACAGACATAGAACAAATAAAAATATTATCATATAAATATTTGCTCTGGGTGGGAATCGAACCCACGACCCATAGCGCACAAGATCCGCTATGAGAAAAAATATGTAGATTGTTTCTTTTGCTGTCCCTCGTTAAGCGATATGAGCGACCCGAAAGATAGAATAATGTATGCGTATGGTGTTGGTGCGGAAGGGTGAGGAATCTAACGTAATGTTAAAGTCTATCTAAGTGTATATAGTAAGTAGTGATAGAAAAGTATATACTGACAGAAAAGAATACCTTAAATATATGAGATGTTATGAGAATTTATTATTATAATATTTAAATTTCAACCCATGAACTTAATTTGTTGTAATTATTACAATTATTTGCGTAATCATTTTTTAACCTACACATTTGAAAAAAGAATCTTGGATAGTTCGTGCCAAAGTTGTTAAATGTGAATTGCATTACCCATGATGAGGTTCCTAAAAAATGTGTCTTATTAACCGACAAACTTAGGAATACACTTGTACTTAAAAGAATAAATAAGTCTAGAGTAACATTTCTCCTTGGTATAGAAAACTGGAAACTTTTAACGATGTACAAGATCTGTCGCGGGCAACTGTACAACCAGAAGTTTTGGCTTGTTACTTCATAAGAAATCTGAGAAAATTACGTACGTATTTATTTATCTATATATATATATAAAGACGTTATTTTGTAAACTTTACATGTTATAATTCAAATAACTTATATATAGCAAATCTTACATGAGGTAGACCTAATAAAAAGGTCATCTGCATTGGGACTTTATCTATTTCTACCGCCAAATAGCAGTGTTCGCATAGCTGTAGCGATAGTAGTTTTAAGGACGAGATAGGCAGTGGAATCACTGAGTATTGTAACAGAATTTTTTCATGGCACAAAGTTGTCAACGCGCTAGTGATCCAAGGGCTATATTAATAAATGAATTCCACAACATACATTGACCTGATTCCGAAACAAGTCGCTTAAAGCACTTGTATTACGGAAATAAGACAACAGAGAAATCACAAATACGCTACTTAAATACATACAATATATTTGACGCCCAGGCACAGAACAAACAAATATTATCATGTTCATATATTTTTTTAGTGGGAATCGAACCCTTTGGCGCAAAAGACAGTGACATCTGCGCCATCAGGTCAAAATATATACTAGTTTAAACTTTACACCTCTAGCTAGCTAATCTATAAGCAAACATTTCACAAATAAACAACGCATCAGCTGTTATTAAGAAACTAGATCAACTATTATTAATTTTGTGAACAGAATCCGATTAAAACAGGAAGACACACATGTGAACGAAGTCTCGGGACCACCAAGTATTGTAAATATTTAATACGCGAAGCGAAAACTTCTCAGGAAACTAAGTATATAACGCGCTCGAAGTATGAGGGTTGGCATAGTCAAAGTTTGTTATGTTAAGAGAAGATATGCTGCAAGTAAAAATTATGTTCTACATTAAAAATCTAAGGAACTTCGGCCATTTATCATCATACCAGCCATTAAAAGTCCACTATTGGACATAGGGCTTCCCAAAAAAGGGGGTATGTTGCTGATAATTGCCGCACTAGGTAAACGTGTTGGCAATTGCAGAGCGCAGCTTTCGCGATGGGAAAGCTGCTGCCCATCCCCACAGGCCTCCCCAAGAAAGGGAGTAAATCGCCCGTAATTGCCACACTGGGCAAGCGTGTTGATAATCGCAGTGCGCAGCTTTGGCGACGTGAAAGCGGCTGCCCATTACATGGGCATATACATGCTTGCTCAGCGCGGCAAATATGGGTAAAGCCTCCTTTCTTGGAGAGGCCTATGTCCAGCAGTGGACTTTCAATGGTGGTATAATGATTACTCTATACATGGAACTGTCAGCTTTTGTACCTGTGTTGATAGAAAGTGTAACATGTTTTCACTTGATAACGATTAATTATATCTGTCGATCTTATTAATATAAAAAATATGATTTCTTTGAACATATTTAAAACAAATTTCAAAGAGAAATACCTACAGTTAGTAATTCAATAGCATCAAAGAACAAATTATAATATCTACACCATTTCAGAAACTAGATAAGACTTGAAACGACTTCGGTGCCAAAATAACAATTGGTACTAAATTATATTTATCAAGCGAGCAAGCCTTTGGAATTCCCCTTTAAATTTTTAATGGAAACAGCATAATTTTGCAATTCCATAATTTTGAAACTCCATCCATTTTCCATGATTATATAAGATAATAAGTATTTATTGTGGTATGCGGTATAAGGTGTATGAATCCGTGTGGTACCAGCATAGTAGAACAGTACCTCCCCCTGTTTTAGGTGTCGTAAGAGGCGACTAAGTTATCAGAACCGACAGATGGCGGTATATCCATCCGAAGCAGTGGAAATGAAATACATCAAGGCGGGAATGGGCAGACGTTTTACAGATAAGTGTAATGATAGCAATACTTTAAATCATACTTCAATATATCAGCAAATAATCGTAACCATTAAAATAAAGTGCTAAAGAATATAACCACAAAATCTGACATCACCATTTAAAAATCGGAACGAGGCAAGAGTTATTGAATAAAAGCGATATATTTCGACCATAACCAACAATGAGGAATGATTCTTGTAAAGAAAATAGCGTATTTATACCAACACCACGAACGCTGTATTTCCAATGAAACTATGAGCGGTTGGGGATAAATTGCACGTTTCTGGTGCATTTGAAATATCGCATCTGAGCACTTTAGTGGGTAAAATAACAATAAATAGAATAATAAAAAGTTGTCTGCAAAGTGTTTTGAATATGTATATATATATATGTATAGATAGGAGATAATGCCATCTGGCATTAAGTCCGCCATTTGTACATTTTGTAACATTTTGTGCAATAAAGTTAAATAAATAAAATATATATATATAAAGTTAAAAATTTTTTTTTGATTAAAGATTTTTGATTACTCTATTATCTCATGTCAAGTGTTTTAAGCGATTTGTGTTAGAGACATCAGACAACAAAGGAATTTCAAAAATAATATTTGGACACATATGTGCCACTCAGACAGAATAAGCACAAATATTTAACATATACATATTTGTCGTGGATAGGGATCGAACTCACAACCTTTAGCGACACATGATACTTTAGTTTTTTATATCTGAGTTGAAGATGTGATTTGCACTTTTACTATATTTAACAACCTCACAAAATAAATCGATAATAAGTAAAATTATCGTCTTAAATATTTATCAATATCACCTTTACAATATTAATATGTAAGTATAATAAAAATCATCAGAGAACAGAGGAATCACTTATTTATATTTTTCCTGGTTGGGCTTCGAACCCACTACCTTTGGCGTACAAGACAGGATCACTACCATTTGCGCCATCGAGCCTTTAAAGTTATTATTATAACTTTACTATTACATTGGATTTGAACCGTCTAATGATTTTGATGCCGCATAAAGCTTATTTGAAGATTATGAATAGATAATCATATCCACCATTACCATCGCTTCTGCTGGTACCCATGATGACATCCATAACGAGCTAACACAGTTACATTACGGAACCCCCAACGGGGTTATGGGAGAATTCACACAATCACCCATTCATGCTGGTGAGACTTGTTTTAATGGGATATCTGTCATGCATCCCATACCACTTGAAAAATTTTCTCTAGGGTTTTTAGAAGGTAATTTGGTATAATTGCTTTGGGATTAATTATAAAAAATAATAAAGAAACGTGATAATAATAATATACTTTTAATTGTACACAGGAAATTATATAAAGAAAATATAGTACTTAATAATTATAATTCGCGGCCTTATCGCTCAGAGCGATAAAAAAAAAATAAATAAAGAAAATATGAAAAGGCAATTCAATTACTTCTACTATTTAAAAAAAATAATATAAAGTAAATTTTATTCTAATACTGTATGTCCATATAATTATAAAATTACAGCAAATACATAAATAGAAATACAATTAATTTTTGACAATATATACATTGAAATTATGAATACTGTAGTACTTTGTTCGATCAGTCATTATAGTGACATTAAACTGCCACCATGCGATTAAATGTGTTAGCAGACATATGTGATATTATGAAGTTAAAATTGTTCACAACCAAAGACCATAAAAAATAATTTTGAATAGTTTACAGCAGGACTGAAGTGTGCAAGCAATGTAACAACTTAACCGAGGATGGTGAAAGTCACTACTTCTAAAACGATTTAAATCTTTATTTACGAGTATCACCCCAAATTTATAAAGTATGTAGATTCAAACCGACCTTTCACAAGATAACTAGGCAAAGCAATGATTAATAAACCAAACGTCACCCGAACAAAGGCTACGAAATAAATTTTATCTCAGAAAACAAATGAGACACTCTCAGTAGGATCAAAATGATTCATCTTATTTTATTTTGCATTAGCTTTTCCAATCGCAAAAATTGTTACGACCAAACTTGAGAAGCGACAAGACAAAGATACAATACAGCTGAAGTATTTCTACGCAAATATTTTGATTTTCTCCACACAATCCCCTTTCGTTTCCATCTCTGGATTTCTGTCTTGCTCATGAGTGTTCTGATACTTTCTTTTTTCACAAACTTTTTCTCGTTTTCTTAGATTGTCATTCTTTAAGTCGACCGCTAGATTGGGTTTACTTATTTATAGAATGGATACAATTTTCCCAAGGGGTTTGCAGCTTAGAAATCTAAATTTCCAGAGCTGTGTCAGGCATATAAACCTCTTATTTAGTCTCGGTTTTAGTTAAATTTTGTATTAACAGCCTCTTGTGGATTCGGTTGATGTTAAAAGCCGTGAGATTTATGTCTTTGATCTTTGATACTGGATTAAACTTCGGGCTATGTCTGTTTTTATTTACAAAACCTCTAGTTACTAAAGTACAATTAGGGGATTTGTTAAATTGGAAGTAATGTTGTTTTTTATGAATTATGTCATTTGAATAAAAGGTTTTTTTATATAACACCATTTAATCATCATCAAATCAACCATTGAAATTCCGCTGCTGGACAAAAGCCTCCCAAAGAAAAAGGACATTGTGGTCATAATTGCCACGCTGATCGCATCTTTCGCGACAGGGATGCTGCTGCCCATCCCCGTCTGTCATATCAGCAACATTGTTTCAGAAGGATATACTGCCATCGGTCAGTTCCGGTGCCCTAATTGCCTCTTACCACACATGGTATAAAGAGAGATAGATACTACTCTGCCGGTGTCTCTCGATAAACAACAATAACAACATATACTTTTTACAATACATAAGATAAATAAGTATTAGAAAATATGTCATGTAAGCATCGGTTTAAGTCTCTAAAATTTGATCCTATTAAGACGTGCCTTAAAATTATTTTTTTTTAATTGTTAAAATGGTAATACCACACTGAGAAATCTTTTCTAATTGTTTCTGCAAGTATCTATAACATAATTTCAGTAACATTCTGAAACGAGAGAAAATATCTTAGGAAAGCTTAAAACTTACTATGCATGTCATTTGTTTTGTTCAAGCTGGAATATTTAGAAAAGAATTCCTTCGGAACTCACGTCTTCACTCCTCAACGAGTATAATACGGTGCAGGCAAAGTCGTATGCATTAACATGTCGCAAAGAGATTTCCCTAAAGGTTCTCCCGACACTATACTAGACAATGTCTCTCTGTAAGGAATGGGAGAATTACTGAAATGTTTTCAGCTCATTCTGATTTCTCACCCACAAAACTCGACTTAAACATTTGGCGTGTAGAGTACATTTTCCCATAGTGATATCAAAACCATCTCTTAAAGATAGTGGTTTGTGATTTGCCAGACTATTGAAATTGCGTCTGTAGTTTTAATGTAGGAAACTAGTTTATTTCAACAATTCTCGTTTGTTATGTTATAACCATTACATACATAATTGTTTGAATGACACATTGATATACTTAATTCAGTAATCATCAATTGTCTATTGGTATTATAAAAGAGTTTTTTCAAAATTCAATGGATTATGGTTGAATTTTAATCACAGGGCGACCATGTAATGAATTCCCCCGAAAATTCCGAGGTATATAGCTAATAACACTTTTATTAGAGATATAAGTAAAACAGAAAAATTACAAATCAATAACATATAAAAAATACACCGATCAAGCACATATGTTCATCAGGTGCCTATAAGAACAGGCTAGACCTAGTTTAGGTACCTAAGTATCAAAATGTATTTTAGTTTAAGTTTCCTTTTGTTGTTGAATAAAGTTATTATTACTAAATAAATGATCGAACCCACAACCTTTAGTACACAGTTAGGAGCACCACCAAATGCGTCATCGGTCCCGCCTAATTCTACAAACGACAAGATTCGTTATGTAATAAATTTTAAGCAATATATCTGACAAACATAATCTAGCACAAAAGCAAGCATTTGACCAAGACACACAACCCCATGGCATTTATCCTACATGCGCGGGACGTATCTTTCCGAACATTAATCTTACTCATTTCATTGCAATACAGCATAACCGTTATATTCGGTGTGAACACGCTTGTATTATTAAATTTTGCGGTGGGAGTACCACAAGGGTCTTTACTATGACCCAGCGTATTAAACTTATATAAAGTTAGACATTATACGGGATTTGAGGGCCGGCTCTATTATTTTATAGGTCAATAAGGATTTATACGCTCGTGAAACTGATATAGGGTGGAGATAATTCGTAAATCGATATACCACTGGTGCGTGAATTCCTAAATTCCAGTGTGGTTTTCAGTCTATTTGTCATCGCTTGTCTCGTTAGCTGGCGGTTACAATGTTGCGTGACTATCTGGATTTGAATCCCATATGTATAATGGGAGTTACTATTCGAGTCGGCCGTGTGGTACCGGTAGAGTAGAATAGTACCTCTTTCTGGACCAGGTGTCGTAAGAGGCGACTGAGGTACCGGAATCAACAGATGGCGGTATATCTATCTCTAACAGTGTATCTTAAATACACAGGGAGGGGATAGGCAGCAGCATCTTCATTGCGAAGCTACACTGCGATTGCCAACACGCTTCCCAAGCGCGGCAGTTATAGTAAAAATCGTCCCTTCCTCCGGAGCCCTATGTCCAACAGTAGAGTCCAAAGGCTGATATAGTGATATAACAAATATTTCCAAACCGCCAGCTCGGAAGTTATCAACATGATTGTAAGTAAATCGAAAGAAATTCGTTTTAACATCTTTGCAAACAATTTAATGATCTGTTCATAGATAAAACATCATCTTTTGATTTTACTTCACCAGTCTTTATATTTTTCAATAAACGTCAATTGATGCGATAGCGAAATTTCCGGTGTTTCTATGAGGACGTTATTAAATTCAAAATCATATACGTCGTACCTACATCAATTAACTTAGAAATTAATAGAATGTAATATTTGCGCGCTTAATCGAATTGCACAGTAATAGAACAGTTTCACTGTATCTTCTGCCAAATGCATTAAAGTTTGCATTCTGTTTGCGATCGACATTTGCAATTTGCCTTTGTTCCCTTTGTTCTCTTTTCCTAGGAATAGCAGTATTTTATAAATATTATTTATCAACGATGTAATTTATTTGCTCATGAGCATTAATTTGTTATTTTTGCTTATACTGAAAAATAACTGTTTATCTGATTTGGGTCAATCTTAAGGACAACATCACGGGACAAACCCATTCTGCGATTGAAGCATAAACCAACAAACAGTTTTATATATATGAAAATATAAAAAGATCAATGTACTTGTAATTGAGATCATGCGTAAAGAAGCTATTCGATTAAATGAAAATACTCACAAACATTAATTTCGAATAAATCACTCACAAACATTTTGATACGTTTATCTTAAATTTGATATGAATTGTACCAAATATATTATATAGCTTATTAAATAGACCTGAAAAATGATAAGATTTATCTGATATAAGTTAAGAGTCTAAATTCTTCAATACGATTTCTGTGAATGTAGTAAAAATGCAAAGAAATCATTCCAGCGAATACCCAACAGAAAATGTCCCGTAATATCTGATATTTTCCAAATACATTTAGACCCAAATATTTCGTGAGAACCTTACATTCGCTGTTATGACATATATATGTTTTGCTATCTCCAACCATATTAATCTTGTTGTGCTGAATACACACTACGAGCGAAGTAAATTCGATTACATTTTAAAATATACGAGACTAGCGCTATGTTTTTATTAAGTATACGAAAACACAAACTAGGATATTAAACATATGAAATTAGTTGACAGTCAACAATTAAAATAATTCAGAGTTTAATAAAGTCATAAAAAAAACATAGATGGATTCAGAAATGATACAACGCCAAAGTTTTCTATTTCTTAAGCTATGATGATGATGAGGTAGATGACAGATTGCGATCTACCGCGGACTAAATCAACAGCAGTTAACTTTGACGTAAAGTCAGTCAAACTGCACAATTTAACAGCGAGCCAAATAAGTAAGGATCCACCCAACAAAGTATATGGCGTGATGATAACTAGGTTATATTTATATCATTCATAAAAATGCGAGTGGGAATATGTGTTTCTGTCTTTAAAGCAGAAACATCGCTGGCGATATATTCTTTAGCGACATATACGCTGCTTGGGTCAAAATTTACTGTGTTGTTATCATTATTAGTTGGTCTTGTTGTTGATATTTTTATTTTTGTTACATTTGTTATGTTTTTGTTATTTCGACGCTCTGTATCTGACAGAATGGCTGCTATTTATAGTTCCATTATTGTTGTTTTGAATCGGCGGAGAAATGTTTGGGAAGCCTGTATACTCACACAGGAGGTAGATTCAACAAAATAAATCAACTAAAGTACTCTATACTCTACTCTCTTGTCGTAAGGTACCGGTAGGATAGAATAGCATTACCCCATGTACCCTATACTAGATGTTAAAGGCAACTAAGATACCAGAACTGACAGATGGCGGTATATTCATCTGAAACAGTACAGTTCAAATACACAGGATGGGGATTTTTTTTTCGGACGAACTTTTTTCGGTCAATTTCAGCGCCACTGAAAAAAGAGGGCGGGGCCTCTCATATATGAGAGGTCCGATGCCCGTATTCGTCCTGCGTACCCCGCGCCTGCAAAGCTCGCGAGATCGGAGCGGAAGGATGGGGATGAGCAGCAGCATCTCCGTTGCGAAAGCTGCGCTCTTTGATTGCCAACTCGCTTGCCCGGCGCGGCAATTATGAGCCAGTTCCCCCATTCTTGGGGAGGCCTATGTCCAGCAGTGGACTTCTACTGGCTGGTATGATGGTGATTATCTGTGTGTGTAACTAGCGGCCCGCCCCGGCTTCGAATGGGTGTTTATTATATTTTTAAATGCAAAAAATGGTTTTTTGACATAACAATAATAGTTGGACATACAGTATCGCAAAGATTTTTGTAGTTATTGATATGTTCTTTAATATAATGGAACATGCTTTTGTGTATGCATCAATAGTTTCCACAACACCTTGGGTTACGTTACTTATGTTTCAGTAAAAATTCCTTAACTTTTCCAGCAATCAATATAGTCTATATTACTCAAGGTAAATGTAGATGTGGTACCTAACTTTAATGTGAATCGGATAAAATGTAGATGAACAAACTCTAACAGTTGGCTATTCGATGTTATTATTTAATATATCAGATAAACCATACAACATTTGTGCTATAAATTTAGCAACAACTTTGAAAATCAAATTTGAAAAGCAAAAATCATCATTGAATTAAAATATACTTTCAAAAAGAACACAATGTTATTCCACTTCTCAATAATAATGTTGGTGTAGAAATTGAAACCCATGATCGTAATTAATGCCGAATTAATCGAAGCTATATTTGACAACTCATATTTTAATTATAAGAGTCATTATCACCAATGCTGAGCCCGAAACACGTTCAAAGGAGGCTAGACGTCTTCATTAACCATAATTAAAGCGCTGTTGACAATTGATATAATTTCAGCTGAAATAAGCATTACAGTTTCGTACCTAATTATCTAACTATTAGCCAAGACTGTAATTAAATAGATTTTTTTATGACTCGGAAGAAATTACTAATGAGAGCGCCATTAAATCAATTTATACGCAGTGGGAGATTCGGTAGTAATAAAAATGATTATTTAGGCAAAAAATCGCTGCATTGTCTTCATTTGAATGAGATTAATTACTTATAAAGAAGGTCAACACACAGGGCATAGAGCTTTGCCGAATAATAAATCAATTTGGCTAACGAAATACAGCTTGTTTAATCAAGAACTTAGGATACCTAATGGGTTACTAAAACCTTGAAGGTCTTCAGAAACCTTGAAGAATTTAATAACGTTTACACTGGAGAATCTCTGATAGTATTCCAGGAATTTATATACAGTATAAATTTGGTAGTATTTTTATGTTTCAATTAAAGTCATGGCCAATACAATGCGGCTTAATTGTCCATAGAACAATATTTTCGAATTGTTTCTCGTTAATTGAGTGCTGACAATTCACTCTCCTGTATCAAATATCGAATTGATAAAAGCACTCGAGTCGCCGTAATTGGAGGCCCTGTTCAAATTTATTAAGTACCTAAAATATTCGAAGTTTAATTAATTATAACAGGCAACACTTTACAAACTCGATATTAATTTCTCGAAAGATTATATGGGGAGTCTCCACGATACAATATTAACATGTCTTAGTAAGGTGTGCCGTCGAAAATTTATATTGATATAGTTTCGTATATATGGACTCAAAACAATGATAAGATCCAAGATTACATGTTACGAAAACTAATTAATGACTTTGGTATAGCGTTTGATGGTTCACTTTGGCATAAACGTGCGTGACAAATAGTTGTGCTATTTATTAACAATTATGTTCTTGTTACTAATTCGATGTCTAAATAACTAAAACTATATCCTAACTATGTGTTAACATAGCAACGGACCCGATGGCGCAGATGGTAGTGATCCTATCTTGTACGCCAGGGGTAGTGGATTCGATTTCCAACCAAAGCAAAAATGTATACGAGGATATTTGTGATTGTTCTGTGGCTGGGTGTTAAATATATATATTTAAGTAGTACATTTGTGATACCTCTGTTGTCTGGCGTTAGTAATACAAGTGCTTTTAGCGACTTACCACGGAGTCAGGTCAATGTATCAGATGTTGTGGGAATTTATTTATTATTAAATACAAAATCAGTCATAGAAAATAGCATCCATTAGTGTTATACTTTCGCTTGCCGGTTGTCTGGAGCATAAAAATAAAAGAAAAGAGCGTAAATGAAGTTGTAGTGAGCTACTGTTAAATAATAGAAAAAATCAAATGTTCGAAAATAAATGGAAAAATTTGGATACTCATAAGTTTAGTTAACATTTTTTTTCTATTTTGCTAGTTACCATCTCTTAGTTGTTTTGTGCAAATACCAACGTAGTATATATGTATAAAGAATAAGATATTCGTCGCAATAATTGAAACATAATACAACCAGACCTTCATTGCCGAAGCTAAATCATCATTATCATTCATCATATCAGCCGTAGAGAGTCCACTGTTGGGCATAGGCCACCCCACGATAGGGGAATATTTAATTGCTGAGCGCAGCTTTCGCGACGGGAATGTAGCATCCCATCCCCACTCTATAGTATTTAAGCTGCTCTGTTTCGGATGGATATACCGCCATCTTACAGAAGAAGGCACTATTGTACTCAGCCGGTACTGCACGGCATCGGTACAGTAGCTTAATAATTCAACGTTACTAGCTTTCCGTTTACCTCATAAAATGCTACGTTTAAACTTGCCAGATTTCGCATTTTAATCTTTGTATTTTTTTTAATAAATAAACAAAATCTTGCCGTGGCATACTGAAAGGAAGGAAGGCGACAGAGATACCAGAACCGATAGATAGCGGTATATCCATCCAAATCAATGTAGCTGAAATATACAGGGCAGGAATGGGCAGCAGCATCCCGGTCAAGAAACTACACTCTGTGATTGCCATCACGCTTGCTCAACGAGGCAATTGTGGGTAACATTTCTCCTGTCTTGGAGAGCCCTATGTCCAGCATTGGACGTGCGACAGCTGATATGATGTTGATGACGAAATAAAATGTCAACAGTAGTCACGATTGTGAACATTATCTCGTAAATTGTAAATTCATATATATTCGGTTGTGTCGCAAGGCGCCATTTTAAGTTCATTCTTTTCAAACTTGCACGGCGAGGAACGGGTTCGTTTTGTTAAAGTTTGGACGCTAAGAAAGCACGGCTTTTATGTCTCAATTGTAGTTATATGAAAAGTTTGGCGGATTTATTTAGGAAGTTTAAAATTGTCAAGGTATCTCATTACGAGAGCATATGGTGTTTAATGTAAATAAATATAAAAAAAGGATTTCTCAATCTTCTTTATAACAGCATGCTTGTTACTTTACTCTTCCGTCGTTGTGTAAAGAGAATGGTATTTTAAAATGTTTAATAAGCATGGGCATGAAATACAAAAGCTTTACCCTTTCAATAGCCGTTTCAATTTCAGATGAAGAACTTTATTTCAAATCTAGCGTAGACTTATATTTTACAAGCAGTGCCTCGCGGTTTCATCCGCGTTAAATTATAAGACTTTCATACTCACTTTGCATCCCCTTTTACCCTTAAGGGACGATTTACGAAAAAATATTTTATACATGTTTCATGACTTTAAATGCAAAACTTTTATACTGAATTTCAAATCAATAACTTAACAAAACAGCAAGTTTCACACTAGGTTTGCATCTCAGTTTTAACCCCTTAGGGGGTACTTTCCAAAAATCCATTCTTAGTACTCCCCAATGTTATAAAGTCAACTCCTACGTAAAAACCTTAACTTCCTAGCCCTTATAGTTTAGGCCGTCCATTGTCGTCCATGTCACTCTGTCAGTCAGTCAACATGATCTAACTTGTGATTATACCTTAAAACATATTATATAAATAATCTTAGAAAACAAAAAAAAAACGCGACGAGGATACTGCACCCCATCCCCGATGTGTTCATTTGAACTGCACTGTTTCGGACAGATAAACCGCCGTCTCTCGGTTCTGGTACCTTAGTCGCCTCTTACAACACCCGGTACAGAAAGAGGTACTATTTAACTCTGCCGGTACCTCACGGCAGATGTTTAGGACAACAAAACAATTTCTATTTTCAATTTCCTGTCCATTTTGATTCTACCTCCGATCCATCTTAATCGGCGTCATGCATTGTATCCATAGCACATTAGATATTTCAGATGGATTATTGTATAACGTTGTTTTGTTAAAACAACATTTGTTCCGCCATCATATTTAGGGATTCTGATAATGTATTTGTTTTGTGTGTTGTTGGGATGGCGATTCATCAATTTATTAGTACGTGACCCAAATTTCAATCTGTTTTGTTATTGTTGGGATCGTGAATCGGATAAATCCATTGTTATGTCGTCTTTTACTAACGATATTTATTACCCCAGTGTATCAAGTTGTAATTATTTAGACTAACTATGTTATCATAATAACCATTAATATTAACGGCCACTAATTAATAATCTGTCATGCTGCAGGGTACCGGCAGTAGAACAGTACCTCATCCGTGCCAGGTGTCGTGACTACAGCATCAGAACCGACAGGGTAGGAATGGACAGCAGCCAATAATACCCAGTGCGGCAATTATGGGCAGAAATCCACTGTATATTATTCTTAGAGGCTGATATGATTGCGTTTTGATTATTCCGTGAATTTGTTCGCGTCAAGATAAATTTTGTCAGAATTCGGAGTATAAAACTCTCAGATAACACCAAAGTTTGCTAGTGGTAGTTAATGATCGAAATATGATCATTGTTCAAGCCGTAACGGTAATGGTAATCGTAAATGTGTCTTCTGCAGCTGTTAAAACGTTAAACATAAAATACTATGCCCGTCCGTATGTGCGCTTACACCTATCTACCAAAGCAGGAACTACTTCAAAAGCCATATAAAATCTTAAAACATCCGAGCCCGCATTCAAGTTGAGATATAAAAACTTGTTGGAACATTTGTTAGCGAGTGGGAGAATGCAAATTTTCCACTAGAGTGCCAGTGTTAGTTTAACAAGCGGAAAACTCTGTGAACGCTGAAATACCGTCGATTTTGTATCGAAATGTCTTTTGAATCTTTTAGCAGACGATAGTGGAGTTACGAATGATACAGTCAATGTTAGTGACAAAGAAGCATTGATTCTTGTGACAGATCTGTACAATGGATATAGTGAAGCAAATTCTTAAGTGTAATCGAAGAAAAAATTGTGTTAACGCGTAACTAGTGAAGTTTATTGACGTCGCATTTCAAATATGAATTAACTAATGGAGATAAAGATTGAAAAGTTGGTTAAACCGTTTCATCTAATCAGTTACTTTCTTTATTAATGAATCCACACAACGTAGATTGAACACAGGACACATACAAAATAAATGTTTGCCCTGGGTGGGGACCGAATCTACGATCTGTCGCGCACAAGATAGGACTACAATTATCTGCGCAATCATTCCCGTCAATTGTTTTTTTCGATTGATGATATATAATGCTAGCGGTATGAATAAAACATAACAAGTGACAATAAAACAAGCTACTTGCAGCCAAATATGAAACCTGTTTGAAAAAAGTTCGTCCACTCGGAGCGGGAATATAAAAAGAAAAGTTTCCGCATGTTTTCACGTTCCATTTGAGTATCGTATCACTTTAACATTGATTTGACAAATGCGATTTTTTTTTAAATATATACTAACAGATTTGTCTACTTTTCACATAAAAATGTGGCGGTTGCTTTTTGATGATGAAAGTAACGGTCTTTGATATTTTAATGCAATGTAAACTGTGAAGATGACAATTTTTTTCCATTCCAAAAGAAAAAAAGATGCAAGAGGTATCGCATACGAAGCAATTATAACCTTTATTACAAGTAATAGTGGTCGGTAATCGATAAACCTAATAACAGAGAAAATAAACCTAATTTTAAAAGCAAGACTAAAGTTACCAGCAGTTGACTAAACATTGTTCTAAATAACAGTTTATATAATAACAAAAGATGAGAAAACCTAACACTATACAAAGGAAATAACAATGAACTTTTACTACGCCGGTATCCCATTTCTTATAGCGCCTTCTCTTTCGCACTCTAGTGTCGGATACGATAACGGATATCGGATATATTTTATGAAATACGCTAACTTATTCGTTCTGTATCGAACGGATTTATTATATGGGATACATTATACGATGCCATTTATCCGTTGCCACAGTAAAGTGGGAAAGTTTTTGGTTACAAACTCATGGCATTATACTTTAGCAAATACAAATATCCGGCTAAAAGATGTAAAGTACGATTAATGTCAATACATTGAACAGAAAACTAAACTAAATGGAGATACAATTGCTTGAGAGTTAAAGTAATATGTTATTAAGTCCAAGTTATACTGACACTTAAAAATGGCCGTATTGTAGAATATTAAAAGTCATTCAGTAGTTATGAAAGTTAGTAAGTAGTGCCAAACTTAAAGTTCAAGATGTTAGTAGTCTAAAATTTCATAGTAAATTATATTAAGTCAATGCAAATCATCCAACTTTTTCTGAGATAAATTGAGCTTCACAAATATATATGAAAAAAACTAAGTACATTTTTTCACGTACAGCTAAACAAATAGCGAACCCCATATCCCGCGAAATCGACATAAATATTCTAAATTACGGATACTAAAATATCCTTAACATCACTATCCCAGACGCACGACCCAAAACGCAATCTCGTCCTTATATAAAATTTGCAAACAGTATGAGAGAAGTTATGTTTTTTTACCTAAACCCTTCTGAAATATTGATGGAACGACCTTCCCGTATCTTAGGCGATAAAAAAGATGTACAAACCCAGCGCAAGGGTTAAAATCTTTACAAAAAGTTATTGATAACACAATAGGGATCAAAAGGTATAATAAAAAATGTATAAGGATCTAGGAGCAGAACTTCCACGTTTTGTGATTATTACATAAGCATAAGGATTAATACTGTAGTATAGTTTATTTTTGAGAGGTACCGGAGGTACCGTGGCGACTGCGGTATCTGAATTAGCAAATGGCGGTATATCCAATAGGGTGGGGTAGGAAATCATGTAACCAACACAGGACTTCCTTTAACTGATATGAAAATGATGACACTTCATGGTCCTCTTACTTCTAATGATGAAAATATAAAACCAATTAATCAAATGTTATACATTTTTTTTATTTTAGTCCGTGCAGCTTAAATGCATAAGGCGGGAATGGGCAGCAGCACCATATAGCGAAAGCTGCGCTCTGCGATTGTCAACCCGTTTCTTCAACGCAGCAATTATGGGCAAAATTGCTCCTTTCTTGAAGAGGCCTATGTACAGCAGCAGAGGCCCAAGAAAGGGGGAACTTCGGCCCATAATTGCTAGTCTAAGCAAGCGTGTTGGCAGTCGTAGAGCGAAGCTTTCGCGACGGAGTTGCTGCTGCCCATCCTCACCCAGTATATTTAAGCTAAACAGTCTCGTTTGGATAAACCGTCATCTGTCGGTTCTGGTACCTTAGTCGCCTCTTACGATACCTAGTACAGAGGGAGGTATTATTCTACTTTGCCGATACCTCACGGCTCAATTGTTTGCTAACAGTTAGCTCACAGTATGTTGGGTTTTTTATACAACGTTGCTAATTGTAAACAAACATTTTACTTCTAAGCAGTTACTGAAGCCACAAATGTACGTGCATTAGTTCAATTTAGCAGAAGAATGAAATCTGCCAACTTATGATATAGGTGCATTTATTTGTGTAAGCTTAACCTAACAAGCCTCATGGAGTAGACCCCCTTGGGGTTTAAAGCCTCGACCTCCTGGTTCTAAAGTTTATACCACACTTTGTATAGCTGTATTTTCTTCTACTTTGAATTATTGGTCCTTCAGGATGACCTTTTAACATTTTGAGTTATTCATATCTGTTACCATCTTTTCTTTTTACTACATAATAAATAAATGCCACAAGCAATTTATTGTAAAATTAAATAGAAAACATCGAATAGACTCCTTCAGGGTTTCTCCTCGAACGTCGGGATAAAAATTATTATGAACATAAAGAACTAGGAAAATCTACAGACACAAAGGCTTGGTTCCATGTCGGCGAGGATCGCAGTCATATAACTTTTAACCTATTTCAAAACATGAATTGTATTTTCAGATTTTCAAATAGAAATTGACTGGTGACAGATTTCAAAAAGTTTACAAGTAATCTTTTTGAACACTCCAATAACAAACGACGAAAATTTTTCTTCTTAGAGTTTGTTATTGATATCTGAAATTTACTTGCCAAAGTTAGAAAAATAAATAAACAACAAACTTTTAGTTGAAGTATTCGAAATAAAGTCATTTAATGATTTGTATATTGGGTTCCAATTACATCAAAAGAAAAAAATATTTCAAGGAAGTATAATTTATATAATTTGTTATTTGTGTTAGCCGTGAGGTACCGGCAGAGTTGAATAGTACCTCCCACTGCACCAGGTATCGTAAGAGGCGACTAAAGTACCAAAACCGACAGACGGCGGTATATCCATGCAAAAAAGTCAGCTCAAATGTACAGGGCGGGGATGGTCAGCACGCATGCCCAGCGCGGCACTTATGGGCAACATACCCCCTTTCTTGAGGAGGCCTATGTCCAACAGTGGACTTTTAATGGCTGGTATGATGATGATAATTTGTTAAGTTCCTTGAATACTCGATGAGATTGTAAATGAGGTCCATCCAAAACTGGAACACAAGAAACACTTCTTAATGTGAACTAGCTAAAAGCTAAAAGAGAACTCTACCTTTACAATCCAGTTCGCAAGTTAAACACGTTTTTATAGTAGTTTCATGAGAACAACAGATACACTGCACACTTTTAAAACAACTTTAGTAGAAAAGTTTTTTGTTCAGAAAATACTAATGATTTGCACAGTTTGCAGTTACTGAAGTATAACATTTAAAAGACTTCACAAAATTTGACACATTTTGGGCCCAATGGCGCAGAGGGTGGTGATTCCATCTTGTTTACTAAAGGTCGTGGGTTTGACAGGACAAATTTTATATATATGTATATATAAAATTTGTCCTGTCTGATCTGACTCCGGGAAAAGTCTTGTGTTACGAACGCCAGACAACAGAGGAATCACCTATATGCTACTAAATATAAGTGGCGTATTAAAAAATTAATAGAAAATATGGCTAGAATTACTTTAATTGCGAGCCTGTTCCCCACACACTAGAAAAATAGTACTGAATCCGTAGTACAATATAATACGCAAGTTCCAGAAACTTCTGCAATCGTCTTGAACGGGATATAAAAACGGACCCCCCTTAAAAAAGGGTCAATCTTGAAAATTTATAATTTCGCGGCCCCTACTATTACATGCATGCGAGGTCCCAAATATATGGCCCCCCAGGATTGCGTATTGGGTACGGAACCAGAGAATTTGAATAAAAGGTTGCCGTAAAATCGTTGCCCTTCCATTATAGTGAGCCATAGTGATGGGACCCCGATAACCGTTATCGATGGCACTGGTACTAAAGGCATGAATTTAATTTTCGTTAGTGATGAGATGTGTATGTGATATGAAGCAGTACAAAAAACATGCTACGATTTTCTCTGTATTTATGGGAGATACATCGAGTATAACAATAAAAAAAATCCCAATTTAAATACAGAAGATGGTCGAAAATAATCTCTCTGCCTGAAATACTGCAATACATTTGATTAAGAACCAAGATCATAAGATATTGTCAACGCCTTCTGCGTGGATAGAAATGCGAACGTACAAAATTAAAAACCTATAATAAATAAAAAATTATGTAGTAGATGTTACTTTTAAATACTCACAATATCTTCTGTCAATATTGGGATCGGTTGCCGTAAGGTAACTGTAACGTCGAACGATAAATGTAAAATGTGGAATAAACCGCATTTCAAAGCTGTTAGATCAATGTCGTTATATTATGAGCGGTGAAGGTTAAATGGCTTCTAAAATTCATGTCGAGTTTTTGACGCCAAGAGTTTAAGTTACATTATAATTAATTGATGAAATTTTTAACTAATACGCCACCAACGTTCGCAAGAATATTGTAAATTTATGTATGTTACGCAAGGATCACGTTGTCTGACTGTATCGAAAAAAACCGCGTGTATTACATTCAATGAGCAATGCGAGTCGTTTTCATATTATTCAGTTTATCTGCACGGAATACAAGATGAAGGTAATAACAAAAGGTAATAAAAACACAATGAATTATTTATTAATTCATCATTTTTAGATTGGAAAATCTGTGGTATGATAAAATGGAAATTGGTAATGTTATCAAGACCGAATATTAGACGCATGCAATATTTTGAAATGAACTTTACATCCAACGAGCTATGAATTGTTAAAAGATTTATTCAGCTTATCAAAAATATCGAAGGCACATGTGAGCATGTTTCAAAATTAAATCGTATCTTGCAATCTCAGTGGCTGAAGCAGTTTTATGAGGATTGAACATCGAGAATTTTGTCAAATTTATGCAGTAATTATTTTAAAACCACCGATCTAAATAAGTAGCGTTGAGGAGGTAAATAGAAACACAGATGAGCACACTTTAACGAATTTCGTATAGAACGAACTGACTGACTATTTCTGTTTTCTTGGACCTTTGTACAGCAGTAAAATTCCTATAGCTGATAAGTTGATAATGATGATCTAACTAACATAGAAAACATGAATTAAAAAAAAACCAACGAAACAGTGATTATACAAGAGAAGATATTTCAGAATTAATTCTTACTATAGAATATGACTGTAAAAGTGAAAGGTTATTAAAAGGCTTTGTTGGATTCCAAAACGAGACCCCAAGGGCTTAACCAGATAGTATTAATGTTCAAAGTTTTACGTCAAAACTTTGACGTGAAATTTGATTGCTTTTGAATTCGCCTGTTCCATGGTCCGTGTTGTTGTGCTCTTCAACGACTGTCCTAAAATTATAAACGGGAAATTGTGTTCGGTTCCTGCATAATGAAGGTTAAAATTACTGGGAAATATGACCACTTACAATATCAGTTGACTAGCGAGACTCGGACCTCCAGGACGCAAGGATTTGAATTGGATAGGCTTTTATTAAAAGGCTTGGCGTGAAAATGTTACCGCTCAAGTTCTGCGATGGCAAAAGTCCAAGTTGCCAAGATTGTGTTTAGTTATTGTTAAGTGATAACTGGTTTTTATGACGCTTTGCAGATAGCTGTGCTTAAAGCCAGCCTTTTTATCTGGCTCTATTTTAGACTGTATGAAAGCAAGGATGTTATCAACACTATAACATATATTTAAAAAGAAGATGTTAAAGACAATATTTACAAGAAAACTCTTAGGCTACAGGCGGAAAAATTTTTTATCATCATCGTCATCAACCTTTAAACTAATGTAATTTTATTAATCATCTTACTAGCTATTGAAAGTCCACAGCTGGATATATGCCTCTTAAAAAAGGAGGTTTTTTGCTCATAATTACCAGCGTGGATGGATATACCGCAATCTGTCGGTTCTGGTACCTTAGTCGCCTTTTACGACACCTGGAGCATCTATTCTACTCCGCCGGTACCTCGAGGCAATAATAATATTAATCATAAACTGAAAACTATGTGTTTTCTCTTTCATTTTAACATGTAATCTTTTTAAAATTTTCAGAATATTCTAATAAATATCTAAAGCTCAAATTCTCTCCATAACATATTCATAATCAAATTTAAATAAATTACCACATATATTGATCGGTTTATAAATTGATATTCATTTGTGATTTGTAGATAATGTTCTTGGTATAACTAGAACTTATTTAACTATAAAATATTTGTTAAATAAACGTTATAAAAGGATGAATTTTCCTGAAAGTCTTGAACAAACCCATCACTAAACTGAAAACGACACAGAAACCTATCATCCCTAACCCTTCACTGCTCATAAACCAATCGACCCCAAATATCTGACCCAGGCTCGATCCGAGCTTAGCCTTTCGTATAAAAAGTGACTTTCCTCTCCTTCCCTCATTGCAAGGTTACAAGACTTTGCGCTTACGGCTTCAGTGTAATCGAGAAACGTTTTAGGTATATTTTATGTCGTGATATGTCTTTATAATCGTGAAATAGCGGTGAAACTCCAAGTGATGGGCCATTCGCTATCGTAATATCGAAGGGCGAGGGTATCTTTTCTTTGAGTATGAATTGGAATTTTACACTTCACCAAGTCATGCATAATGACTTGGTGAAGTGTAAAATTCTTGTGATGACCGATCGTTTGGAAGTTTTAAGCTTTCAAATGATATCATTGAAAAATGTTGTTTAAGATCAACATATTGCTAATATATAACCTACAATTAAACTTGGACTAGTACAATGTCATGGTCACAAGACGTCCACTGCTAGACATAGGCCTCACCAATTAATTATACATATTGTTATGTAAACTACATTATGGATGAGGAAATAAATAATGTTGATTGTCAACGTTGTAAAGGCATTGCAGCTATTCCGAAGAAAAAAAAATGAAAACGTAACTCTTTAAAAAATATATCCGTAACTAGCATACAAAAGAGAAATAGGACAGCAAATATATACTATATTTGAATAAAACATTCGTTTTGTCATGCTAATAACATTAGCTGAAACTCGATTCATACCACACCGATACCGGCCGATATATTCCGGTGAACTGCGTTATATTATTTTTTACGACACACCAAAGAAAAAAATATATTATTAGTCCCCACAAAAACACCGGTTGGCAGTAAAACTCACCCTTCGTGAGATCGTAAATTTTGTAATAACAACCTCCTTGTAGAATAACATTCAATTTACACTGAATAGTTTATGGAATGACGTAGGGGATGAAATGGACATTGTGTCAGTCGGTGAATTCAATGTAAGATCAGTTGCCATCGCAAAAGTCGTTACTATGTTTAAAAAATACTTTTACTTTTTATTTGGGGCTATCACGATCGACGCCATAATATGATGAGGTCAACACCCGCGTGCTTACTTACCCTTGTATTGAATTATTGGTTAAGGCAATATAACTGATGTGCTTTACTTTTAAATACACCTGACTTGAGTTACAGACATCAGTCAACAGAGGAATCACAAGTATAAGAAATAAATACATATATTTACCGGACATAGGACAAATACAAATATCTTTATATAAATAATTGTCCTGGGTGGGGATCGAAACCACGACCCCTGGCGCATAGGATCGCTACCATCTGCGCCGTCAATATTAGTAACTATGACACGTTGTATTCATTGTCAAAATTCTAAATCAAATATATTTACATTTATTTGGTAGCTTACGATTTGGAACATTATTATGTATTTAGACCTAATTATTCCTTTAGAGGTTTAAATCCTCAAACTAATGCATTTACAAAATAAACATGAGCGAAAATATAAAGATTCTTCATAAAGATATAAAACAAAATGAACCATATCTTTGGTTTTTTTTTTAATATTTGTCGTGACATTACAAAAATATGGCGCGGAATAAAGAGGGCAAGTGCTGAAAACAACAAAGTGGATCTAGTAAAAATTTTACAACTTCAATTTTCGTTGTCCCGTGCAAAGCTGCTGTTTTAACATTTGAATATCTCCGGAGTGCCGGCGAGAAATCCTCATTTACACATCACAAGACCAAGTCACATTACTAAACTGTGTCAACAATATAAATTAAACTCCATATAAAAGAGGCTAGAATCGTTCAAGAAGTGTTTGGGCAGCGGGATCTGGTACAAGTAAATTCACCATGATGTTTTAGGAACTTTTCTATCCATTTTGGATTTGTGTAATCAATCTTGGCTAATAGAACGGAAGATTCATTGAATAGAAGACGTGAAATAAATGATTGTAGAAACTTTACGGTGACAAAAAAAACTATGACATAGTTTAACTCAAATACTTGGACAGCTATTAGAAGGTTTTTTGGAAAATACTCTAGGCTCCGAGAAGGCTTGTTTGAATTTTCATTGAAATTATTTCAGTGTCATGAAGACATGTCTTGATAAAAACCTAAATAAGTGTTATATTTTGAAAAAATAATCAACCTGTTATTTCTTCATCAATCCTAGCTTGCCTGAAGTGTATAATCTGTGGTCACTTGACACTGACATGATTAAGGGGTCAAACCGAAGAGAACAACGAGTTCGTAACCTCTAACGATCTTTGCGAACGCAACTAACGGGAAAGGCGAGACCTCTAGGGACCCTGGCAGGAAATTGCGTTGAATTTCTGTTACAAGGTTTTGGGCCTTGACAATATTGCTATCAAAGCACACTCCCTTGATCAAAGTGCTATATTTTTTTGGATGCTCATCGTGATGTATGTTTATTATTCTAGCATTTATAACACTAATTAGATAATAAGAAGATGGTGGATGTACCTTTAAAATATTAGACAAATTAAATAAATTTTTTGTTAAATACATTAATAAATATTGTATTTAAATAAAACAGAATGTTCTTAAAACATCTAATGCTTTTTTTAATAATCCTGAGAGAAATTTCTAATTATTTTAGTAAAAACATAGCTCCCGCAAAGTCTATATCAAACATGCGATAATTAATTACAAAAACTCCATCTTAAAGTGGTTCATGATTGATTGGCCTCATGGGTCTCCTTTTATTTATGCCTCTCAATCTTAGTAATTGTTTTGTTAATCTTGGTTATTACGAGAGCATAATTTTCTTTCATCTAATATTACTTAATATTTACTAAATTATTTCTATATCGTTCTCGTGTTTTGAAAATTCGTTTACATTTTCGTTATTGATCAATATTAGTTCATTAAAAAGATACTTACATATAACAGTCAGCGTAGCATTGGCTCTGATCACTTTGTGCGAAATCTTGTTATTGTTGTCTTTAGCTGGACCAACTTGACACTGATACTCGGCATCGTCTTCCAAAGAAGCATTCACTATTCGCAGGTTGTATATGGATTGATGGCGATTTCCAATCATAGTGTACCGAGGGAAGCCAGGGATGACGGAGGAGAATCCTGTGGAAGAAGTATAAAATATCATTTTTTTATTGATATATTTTTTAATAACAATATGTGAATAGAAAATCTAGGTCACTAGAAATTAGGCAGCTCGAGATGTCCCTTCGTCTTGATATATTAATAAATCAGTCATTAATGTACAATACATGGTTGATTAAGTATACATTATTACGGATTCAATATGCTTCAGATACTTTGTTTTTTATCTAATTAATTAAATCAAAATCAAATGAAAATTAACTTTCATTTAATATTATTTGACGGGCTCGATGGTGCAGAGGGTAGTGATCATATCTTGAGGGCCAAGGGTCGTGGGTTTAATTCCCAACGAGGACAAATACTTATATGATGATATTTGCGTTTGTTCTGTATCTGGGTGGGTATATATATATTTAAGCAGTATATTTGTGATTTCTCTGTTGTCTGGCATCCGTATCACAAGTGCTTTACGCGACCTACCTCGAGTCAGGTCAATGTATGGGATGTTTTAGGAATTTATGATTATTATTATTATCTTTTTATAGTTTAAATTTTACGTCTCCGAAAAATAAACATGAAAACATAATTTAAACCTCCGTCACCTAAATTTATATATATATTTACTAACTATTAGACGAAATATTTTCTTTTTATATATACAATTCTATACTATTACTATAAAAAATTTACCCTTAACCCCTCTTCTTACCATTCTACTAATTTGAAGATATTCGATTCTTTAATTTTCAAACATATTGACTATAAATATATTTTTCAGTTTCTTATCTTCCAAATACATAAATACACTAACACCTATTACATAACAACCATTGCAACAAAATGTAACCTAAGCACCCGCACGATCTATGCGAGGAATACCACGAGGCAGTGCACTGGGCCCGCTATGTCTTCGCGTGACTTATTAATTCACGCTGATCGATTAAAAACCTCCATTTAGTATCGATCGATCATCGATTTCGTGGCATACCTATTTAAAAACAATTATCCGGTACCATCGCGTTTGAGATCTGTGACTAAATAATTCAACGCGTCTAAAATTACACTAACTTTGGCAATTTCCATACGGTTGTTGATTGCATCATTGCTTTTAACTTCTAATCCTTTTAATTGTTAGTAAAGTGTTTCCGACTTATACCGTGAGATTGGCTTTCAGCAGCATTAAGTAATACAATATTAAAAGATTGGCATTGAGTTGTCTTTAAATTTTAAAAGATACGGATAAGATCTATCATCACTACAAGATTATAAAGATTTTTATTTACAACTAACTGTGCCCGCGTGGAACTTTTTCCGCGTAGAATTGTGACTTTGGCCAGCATATTTCTTTCAAAATAGAAACTTTCACGCAACGAATGTAAATTTTTCGCCCGTTTTTGCCACATTTTTAATCAATGCTTCGCTCTTTTTGGACGTAGCGTGATGTAATCTAGCCTAAGTTAATACTAATTACGTAAACTATCTGCCAGTGAAAGTCCCGTCCAAATTGGTCCAACCGTTGCAGAGAATAGCCGGAACAAACAGACAACAATTGTAAATAAATATATTTTGATATGTGTACTGAAAGCGGTTATTTTAATATTACAAACATACACTCTAATTTTATTTATATGTATAGATTATCCTGCGGTTGTTACATGTTCAATATCTTTATATACAAGATCGTAAGTAGCTTTAATTAAGGACCGAATATGTAAAAAGTAATGCAACTTAAGAACAAGTATTTTAGAAAAACGACTCTATATTAAAAATCTAAGGCAATAGAGTTTTATAGAAGTCTATTGACAGAACACATGTGCCAATCAGATACACAGACAAGTAAACACACTGGCCTCTACATATGACGCGCAGCTCAATACAAACGTTGCTGTTCACAAGTTCAAGCCTCTAACCCTTGATTGTGAATTCTGTAGGGGCCAAAATGTGAGCTATAGCGATTTAAGTCTTATATTGTCAATTTAGCGAATACTAATATAGCTACTAGTTAGCCTATTTAGTAACTGGTTATGTTACATAGATTACAATTTAGTACAAGTGTTGAATTGATAACCGTGGGTTACCAGGAGAATAGATAAGTACCTCCCTAGTATAGTGTCGTAAAAGACGACTTAAGTATCAAAACCGACAGATGCCCTAGTGGGAATGGGTAGCGTTCTGCAATACGCTTGGCTGTTATGGGCTAACTTTCCTCTTTCTTATAGTTGATATAGATATGACTTTTAATGGTAGCTATGAAGACAACAAGTGTTGAAATGGAAACGTACAATTTACGTTGAATTTCGCTTTTATCTGTTCAGCAATTTACATTACTTTCATTATATGAGAAAGTGAACAGTAAATTTCTTACAAAATACATGTAAATGGGCATTTTTTCCAAATATAATACGGCTCTTAACTTGCTTTTGCTTCGCGATCGTTTAAAAGCAAATCACTCTCTCAGCTCAATCACATAATGGCACAAAGATTACCCTAAAAACTCGTAAAAAGTACTCTAACAAAATTGTGAATGTTACTGTAAGATATTTATGTATCGAAGTCACTTTATCATTACACCAGCCATTGAAAGTAGACATAGCCCTCCCCAAGAAAGGGGGAATGTTGCCCATAATTTCCGCGCTGGGCAATCGTAGAGCGTAGCTTTCGCAACGGGGATCCAACCTATCCCCACCCTATGCATTTAAGCTGCAATGTTTTTCATGGATATACCGCCATCTATCGGTTCTGTTATCTTAGTCGCCTCTTACGATACCTGGTACAGGGGAAGGTACTATTCTACTCTGCCGGTACCTCACCTTACTTATTGCTCTTGTACTCGTATCTGTGACTTTATGTACTATCAATAGTCATCCATCAATACTAAAATCTTTCGTAACTTGACCCTCTTCTAGCAATTTGACCAAGCATGTACTCCTCACCTGGACACTCCCAGCATTGCCCTCCTCTAAATTGGTCCATTCATATAGTTTGTCTCTCACTCTATTGTCTTGGCTTGCGCTTTTGACGTGCCTCTCTCTCTGTCTGCTGTTCTTTGTTGGTTTAATTCAATTGAGAAATTTCGCTTCCATCTTTTTCCTATTTACTGAGAGCTATTTAGTTTTCATCTGGTTGAGTTTCCGTGTGAGGTATTTTGTGCTTTGTGTTTTTAGTCTATGAAATATTTTCAAATCTAGTTTAATATTATATATATTATTCAATATGTGTTTTTATCGACAACTCTTTCTTGAGTAGACAATCATATTCACAGTTTATTTTTATATGTGTAGACATTTTTGTGTACATACTTATTATTACCAGAAAAAAATTCTAGTTTTTTTCAATATTAATTTTTAGTTTTAAGTATATCAATCCAACGAAGCAAAAATAAAAGACAATTAATTACCTGGTACATTAAAAATAGAAATATTATTTTTTGTAACCAAATTGTTGAGATCGCATTCAAGTTAATCTCTTTTAAACATTGTAGCCAAAACATTGTTAAATACGACCCCGTTCGGTGCCAACTTAAAATTCAAAATGGTGGAAGACTCCGAGTGGATTATTTTTTACTTATTAAGTCGTGTTGCTGAATAGATATTTGAATAGCGGCCAAAGTTAGCATACTATCCCATATTCCGCTTGGTTTTGCAATGTTATTAAATGAATTAAATGGAGCATGGAATCCGCCATATTTCAAAGGGTTTTGTTTAGAAATGAACTGGTGTGTCATCCATATATTTGGCTGGTTTATCTGGACTCTGTAGCCAACATTCTGCCATTACGCAAAACAAAATTATGTGTAACTGGCATAAACCTAAATATCATCTACCGATTGCGGTCCATTTTTGATATGAAAACTATGTTGAAATAAACTAGGGTTCTGCCCGCAGGAACAAATGATTTCGGATTGTATCACACCTATGATCTATACTAATATTATAAAGCGGAAGAGTTTGTTTGTTTGTTTGTCAAACGCGTTAATCTCAGGATCTACCGGTCCGATTTGAAAAATCCTTTTTTTCGGATAGTCCATTTATAGAGAAAGGCTTTAGGCTATATAACATTACGCTGAGACCAATAGGAGTGAAGCATTAGTGAGAAATGTTGCAAAAACAGGGAAAAGGCTACTATACCCCCCAAGTCACTATTACGTACTAAGCAGACAAAGTCGCGGGCACTGCTAGTTATATAAAATCTTTATTTCTTTAAATACAAAATATCCAAGCACCGTCTTCTACACTTTCGCATGAGTGATACAAATCATACAGATTACTCATTATTCAGAAACATTTCTTAAATCATTTACAACAAATATTTTTTAGCACCTCAAGATATGCATCTTTGCCAACATGATCTCCGTTCAAAATTTGCCCCAGCAAATCCTCTATTAAATTGCGCAACATTAATTGGAAAAATAAAATTTATCCTCTTGAAACCTATTCGTACTCCCACTTTTCCTATTTGGCTTAGCAAGAAAGTATACAAAACAATTGACCATCTAATAAAAAAAGAATACGAAAATCGCTTACAAAAATATCTCCGAAGTAAAATCCAACTGTTAAGAGACTTGAAACATTTTTTGTTTTTTTATTAAACTAAGTCAACAAACGAGGATACAGTCCAAGTGATTTATATATATATATATATATGATATCACAATTGCGTTGCCAACCTTGTTATGAATGAGTTACCAAGTCAAATACTTACCGAGAGCGAACCCATCTTTAGCCCACTGCACCTGCCCGCCTTGGTTGGCTATAGCACACTCCAGAACCGCTTCCGAACCCTCTTGAACCCGCATACTCCTGGGGACTACTCTGAAGTACTGCTGCTGCACCGCAGTCACGCAGACCAGAACTGAAAAAAAAAAATCATTAAGTATCTTTTAATTTAATACTTTTAGTATTTTAAATATTATTATTTATGTTTAGTATTTTCAAGGTAGCCTAATTATCACTAGCAGCACTGCCCAATTTATTTTTAACCAACTGTGCCCACGACTTCGTCCACGTGGAATAGTTTTTTTTTTGGTACCCTAACTTATAAACTTTGAATGTCATAGTTATTTATATCGAATCGATGACCTGAAAAGTTTCAAGTTTCTAGCTCTAAAAATAGCGATACTTTCATACAATTTTTCATCCCCCTTTTCGACCCCTTACACCCTTATTTCGAAATAAAAAATAGCCTATGTCCTTTCTTAGGGTCTAAAGACTGTCTGTGCCAAAGTTCATCAAAATCGGTTAAGAGCTTTAAGGAAGAAAGCGTAACAACAGTCAGACAGAGTGACTTCCGCATTTATAATATTGGTAGGGATTAATTTTATAACTGGGACACAGCAATGCAAGGATACAACAGATGACAGGAGGGACCTTTGTATTTTCTCAATGATCTTACTTTACCAGATATAAAAATAAATTCTATTTTTATTATGTATTTATTGTATATATGTAATTTTATTATTGTTTGAACATATATAGTATCAGTATTTCATTCATGTATACAGTCTAATCAAACTTGAGAGATGGGATAGTTTCTATCTCAATTCATAGCCGTAATAATATAGGTATATAATTAAGACAGGACAACGTTTGTCAGGTTAGGTAGTCACCAGCATCATCATACCAGTCATTTAAAGTCCACTGCTGGACATAGGCCTCCCGTAAAAGGGAGGAATGTTGGCCATAATTACCGTGCTGGGCAAACGAGTATTATCATCCTCCGCCAGTACCTCACGGCTCGTATATAATCAACTACTCTTAAGTATAAAAAATAAGTACCTACGTATAGTATTACTATAGCTAAGAATGTGGGTTGCTAGTGTTCGTGCCAACCAAAATACAGTATTGCCTAATCAATAGATTTGTAATGACGTCTCCAATTTAGGATATGTCATCAATCTGTCATCAAGACAAGGCTGATGTCACCTGTCTATTTTAGGGTCCCGTGTCTAAATCTGGTGTTTACTATATATATATGCATAATTTAAATAGGTTACTTGTACCACCAAAACAATTTCTAATAATAATATCTCACATAGACCTAAATCAGAGATAAGTCGCTTGAAACACTCGTGTTACAGACATCAGACAACAGAGGAATCACGGATTGAATACACAAATATAATTAATACTCAAACACAGAACAAACTAGAGGTATACCTCAAACAAAGGTCGTCTGCAATGGTACCTGACTCTCACCTATTTCTACCGCCAAATACCAATTCTATGTTCACATTGCCTTCTTCCGGTTTAAATGTTTAGAAAAGCAGTGAACTTACCTGGTAAAGTGGCATAGCATCTTTAGTTCACAAGATTGGCTACACGCTAGTAATATCTTGTGATGACACAAGTGATAGGCTGCGGTCACTTTTACCACCAAAACCATATGCTTGTAACCTCATAGTAGGTATAAAAAACCAATATTAATTATATAAACATTTGTCCTGGGTGAGAATCGAATCCATGACCTTTGGTGACACATGCTAAGACACCACCAAACGCGCCATTGGGCCTGTCATGTCCAATACACTAGTTGATACACGCGAGGGTATTACATAAAATAATTAAATACGCTTAAGTCTCAGGTATCCGCTAGGACAAGTTGAAGTACATTATGGAGAACTTGTTCTCAGGTGTGGGTATTTATAGGCAGTTTTTTATATTACGTAGGCAAACAAGCATGCGGTTCGCGTGAGAATTAACTGGTCACAGTACACTGTATGCCTCGACACCGAAAAAATATAGCCAACTTCTCTAGTAGGGACAGTATATGTTCATGTATACTTTTTATGGTATCTCTGTGAAATGTTCTGAGATGTTAACTGTCGATAAACATCGATAGATGGCGCTGATCGCATTACAGATTGTCATTTCCATATAACCACTCAACGATGTACAAATCATACATATACTACTTCCTTCATATATATATGTAGCCGCGAGGTACCGGCAAAATAGGATAGTACCTCCCCCTGTACCAGGTGTCGTAAGAGGATACTAAGGTACCGGAACCGACAAATGGCGGTAAATGCAAATCGGAGATGCGCTCCTAAAATTCCGCCTTCCTTAGGGAGGCCTTATGTCCAGCAATAGATTTCCATTGGCTGGTATGTTGATGATGACGGTGATGATGATATATATATTTATACTAGCAGAGTCCGCAACTTCGCCTGCGTGGGATAGTGACTTTGGGGGGTATAGTGACTGAATATTATGCAAATATTTATTCATTTTTTTTATTTTTATTTCTATCTATTTTATTTACCTCTTACTCTTAGTTTCATTAATTCTTTTCATGCAAAGGTTGCTTGACATAAATCACTATTTGCGATAAGGCCACCCATTGTACTTAATAATTAGTATCATTGAAGCCTTCCTTGATAAATGAACTATTCAATACAAAAAGAACAAAGAACTATTAAATTCAATAGAACAAGCGGTTCCTAATATTTTTGTTTTAATTGAACCAACTCTTTAGTTTTATTATTTATGTATAATATTTTGATATTTAACATTAACATATTTAGCACCCTAACACAGGATTTCAAAACACAAGTTTTCATCAAATAAATGGTTGTCCTGGACGTGGATTGAACCCATGACCATTGTCTCACAAAATACGATCACTACCATCTGCGCACTCACGCCCGCTTTATCACTCAGTTCAGGAAAAATTGTTTCCATTTCGAGTAATTAGTTTTATTCAACATCGGCCGAAGCGGTAATTACAGCTTGGTCAGCAGCTTCATCGTAAAACGGGTTTCTTTGACCCTGAACGGGTAACTTTGCCTGAATAAACAATTACAATTGTCCTTCAATTTCTTCATATTTATAACAAAAAACCTACACAGTTAAGTGAAGACATACAAAATAGTTATCCTATCAGCTATTAGATAATAATAATAATATACTCTTTATTGTACACCAATAAAAACAACACAAGAACATCTCAAAAACATGGAATAATAGGTACAAGAGGCGGCCTTATCGCTAAATGCAATTTCTTACAGGCAACCTTTGGATAGAAATAATGTTAAAGCTGGTGGAAGTTTGAGGTCTATTTAGTACATACATATGTAATAATAAACATACGTATATACATATAATACACATACATTCAAATACATATAAAAGAAAAAGTTACAGAACAAGGAAAGTGACAGAATCAAAAAGCAAAATCAGTGACAGATAATACTCCTTCACCATTCTCTTAAAAATAAAAAGAGAACGAGCAGATCTCACTTCAAGGGGGAGCGCATTCCACAAACGAACAGCTTGAACTGTAAAGGATTTGCTATAGAAGCTTGTAAAATCCAGAGGCATTTTGAGTGATAAATTCTAATAATAAGATGTCTATTGTTGGACCTTTCTTGCTCATAATTGCCACCCTGGGCAGGCCTGATGGAAGACCTATAAAGATGCTTCATCACCGGAGCGATTGGCTAGGTTATTATTGAACAACTTGCTCATCCTCGCCCGTGTATTACACGATCGGATATAACGCCATCTATCATAATACAGAGGGAGGTACTATTCTACTCTATCGGTACCTCAAGGCTGAGTAAAGAAAGAGTTACTTTTACCAGTTATAGTCAAAGATTTTATAGTGTTGGACTTATCATTTGTCTTTTGGTAATGGATTGAAATCAGCTGACGTTGAAATTTCTAATATCAAGCAAAACCTGAGCACGTCGCTAGCGATCTCAATTTCATAATTCAAACAATACAACGAACCTAAAATTAAATCTTAATTTAGTTTTCTAAGCAAACGTGTATTAAATTAATTTAATTTCCAAAGTTTAATTTTGAACATGCATTTTAAGATAAAGCGTTGAAGTCCAAAGTTTGCGCAGTTTAAAGTTTGGTTATTTTCCACTTGTGTTTTAGAAACAACGTACTAGAGTTTAAAACTGTTAAGTGTTTAATTATAATGGGTTTTCTTTTTGTTAATAGTATAATAGTCTATTAAAGATTAATTATATTTGAGGTACAATCAAATTGAAATAAATTTCACATTTGTTGTGTGGGACTTGCAGAGTAGTACCTCTCACTATACCAGATGTCGTCAGAGGCAATTAAGGTACCAGAACCAACAATTGAAACAGTGTACCCATCTCTGAAAGCTGCGCTCTACGATTGCCAACACGCTTATCAAACAATTATTGGCAAATTTTCCTCTTTCTTGAGGTAGGCCAATGTCCAGCAGTGTACTTCCAATCGCTGATATGATGAAGTATATAACTTGCTTGCCGCCTTTCTTCACCTCCCTAAATAATACCCAATAGATCTAAATGCATCCAGCACGATCTTTCAGTTCTAGTCAAATCGTTCGTCCATTTTTTTGGTGGACACAAAATAATATTTATATTTCTCTCTAACATGAAATTTATTTTAATATCATGGTATCCAAAAAAAATAGAAGTACGTAGAGGTATTTTTCTTCAAAAGAGAATTTGCGTAACTATTGATATTTTAGAGTCCTATTTGTTTCTCGAACTTGTGCAAATAAAGAAGATATCAATCGAATTGAGAACCTCCAGCTATATTGAAGTCATTAAAAAGTACATTCGCTTTTGAACGTTCCCACCAATATATCTTTTAATTCTTTGTGCGATATTTTTTTTACGTTTAATAAGAAACAGTAAAGTTGTTTACAGCTAAAGATGCACACGATTTCGGCATACAAGTCTAAAATTAGTTGTAAAAATCAGTCGTAAATATAAAATGGGGGACCAATCTGTCGGTCCATCTGTTGACCGCATGTGGGCGTTGAAGGAGTTGCTAAAAACATATGTAAAAATCATCTCGTTTATTTGTTTAACCAATGTCTTGTGTCAAGTGTGTCTGTGTATATTTTTAATCAATAACTAAATGAAATGCCATTGAGATTGTTATATCTATAAAAACATCGTATGAAAATAATATAGAATAGTAGTGTGGTACCGGCGGAGTGGAATAGTACCTCCCTCTGTACCAGGCATCGTAATCGAATACATCTGAAACAGCTCAGCTAAAATACTATAGGTTGGGGGTGAGCAGCAGCATCCTCGTCGCAATACTGTGCTCTGCGATTGCCACCACACCTGCCCAGCACGGCAAATATAGATAAAAATCCCCCTTTCTTGGGGAGGCCTCCGTCCAACAGTAGACTTTATATGCCTGATGATGATGAATATCAAGATATATATATATATATATCATGCAATATTCGATTTCAATCTCTTAAAGTTTATATTTTTTATTGTTTTTTATAGGTCTTTACCCAACGAAAGATAATTCTAAAGATGATCATACACAAAATCAAATACGCATCTCGACATTCGAAGTATATAAAATTAAATAAATTCACTCGAAATCTCAAACATTGACCTAACTGATATAAGACTCCTAAAGCACTTGTGTTACGGACATCAGATAACAGAGGGATTACACATATAGTACTCAAATACATATATTCAACACCCAGTGAACAAACACAAATATCTTTATATATATATTTCTGGTGGTGGAAATCAAACCCTCGACACTTGCCGCACAAGGTAGGACTACCATCTGCGCCATCAGGTCAGTCAAACTGGTTCACAGAACTGTATACTTACGAAAGATCATACAGTTTTTCATAAAAAATGTTTCTATGTAGCCAGTTTATATATAGCCTCTTTCTGCTAAGCCCTTTAAGTTCCCAATACATCGACAGTGTGAAGGGATCTCCAACGGCTGGCTAATACGCCAGTAACTAACCAAAGTGGGCGTCGAGTGGACTTGGAGACGAGACAAACTCACGGGGTGAACGCACCGCGCTTAAACGCTACCGGCGTGGGAACAAGAGCGGAGCGGGGAGCGGTTAATCGGAATCAAGTCAACGGTGAACAATGGAGGTTTAATATATAGAGAATTGCTCAATTTAAGTTAAAGATAATACATGCTCAAGCTTTGGAGAGGGGCAATGCTCGGAGTGTCTTTGCGCTATCAAATCAGAAATGACGGCATCCGTAACAAATCTAAAGTTATCGACATAGCCCGGTGGATCAGTAAGTTGAAGTGGCAGTGACCGATGGCCGATGGAGTTGTAAGGTTCTGGAATGGAGACCACGTACCGGCAAGCGCAGCGAAGGCGTCAAGATGACAGACGATCTGACCGAAACCAGAGGATTGCGCCGGACATAGGCCGCATACAACCGGTCCTATTGGAGATTACTTGGGGAGGTTTACGTCTAGCAATGGATGTAGTATGGCTTATATGATGATAATGATATAAAAAAAATGGTTGCCTGTAAAGTCGGTTTTACGGGCGAAGATTTTACGTGACAACGTCTTTTTCTCGGTAGAATATTTATTGATATGAATATAATTAAATTTCACAATAGAAACAAGGAATTGAATGAAAATAAGAATTGCACTAATTTTAACTATAGAAATATATTTTGTTTACTAAAACATTGTACATGTAAACTTAAACTTAACTAATTCCTATTTGAGTGATTTTGTTGAGGATAGGACGATGATAGGAGAAATATGAAATGAAAGGAAGTGTTTCTGCTGTAATGTGTCTTGCGAAAGTCAAGTCGATAGTTGTTCCTTTTAACGTAGTTGACTTAGAAACGTTTGATACGCAACAAGATTATACGTATTTTTCATGAAATTAAGAAACGAGTTGTCAGGCTTTACGTTTTTGTTAAAATCACCACACAGAAGAATCGGTATACTAGAATCAACTTGCACGAACGGTGGCACGTACTTTTTATTTAAATTATTTTAAAATAAAAATTAAATTTATTTAATAATTTAATTTAAATTATTTATTTCAACTGCATTAAGAAGTTTGACACTCAATGCTTTCAATTGGCCTTAATTATTATATAATAAATCAGTTTCTCAACTTTTGTGTCAATCTAACAATTAATCAATCAATCATAGTTTACGATAGTGAAATATCAGTGTACAATTATTTACCTTTATTGTTGTAGTTGTTGTAAATGACGAATCTAAGCACTCCAATTTTCACTACAGACACAGCTGACGATACTTTAACCACACGTGTGAACTTGTATTATGACGCTTTCTTGTTTTTCCAACGCCAAGAACGTTCGAGAAAGACAAAGACAGAGACACAAGCATGCGCCGATTCAATGCGCCTGATTCTCTAGTGCTGCGCGCGCAACAGACCGATCATAGTTGAGTGGGAGAGAGACGCAAGGCATTCGGCGGGCCTCTCTCTCGTTCGGTGACTCATCGTAACGTTACCGAGCGTTACACTTTTTCATAAGTGACTCCCAGCCACAACCTAATATAAGACGTTGTCACGTCAAAAGATAAATTTTATGATGTAATGAAACTGCGCTACACTTATGCTTCCGAGACCTCAGAAGACATGTCGATTTTTTTCTAGTGTCCTTTATGTGATGAGAAAGCAACGTTACCTCTTCAACATAGTAATATATAATGTAACTAAGTGTATAAGTGTAATTAAGTACCATTTTTAATTTACTAGTAGTACTTTAGTGTTTGTAACTAATAACAGGCAGATACTAAACAAATACAATTAATCATTATAAATCGCACATAAGATAGGAAAGCTGCAATTAACCCCATTCAGCCTGTCAATTAACCATTTACATATGTTTATTAGAATAACATTTATACCATAAATATTATGAAGCATTGTATCCAATACGCCGCGGGGTACCGGTGGAGTAAAATAGTAGGTACTTTTCTCTGTACCAGGTGTCGTAAGAGGCGACTAAGGTACCGGAACCGACAGATGCCGGTATACCCATTCGAAACAGCTCAACGTAAATACTACAGGGTGGTGATGGGCAGCAGCATACTCGACGCGAAGTTGTGATCTACAATTGCCACCACGCCTGCCCAGCTCGGCAATAATGGGCAAAATCCCCCTATTTTGGGGAGGCCAATGTCCAGCTGTGGGCCTTCTATGGCTAATATGATGGCAATGATGATTATATTTCATTTTATATGGATTAATTTAACATCTTAAAGTCAAGTCAGATTTAAAACATTAATTATAATTCCATTAGGTTGGTCTCTTGCCAAAACACTGAAAGTAATTCTCTGGAGTTTAATGGGAACCAATCCCTTTGGGCGGTTTTTAGGTCGACAGAAAGTGCATTCAAAGTGTTTTCACTTGAATGCACTTCTGTCGTTATGAAAGCTTTAATTTAATATTTTAGCTGAAAACTTTCAATAAACTTTCAAGTGACAACCGGCGTGGTCCTTATATTATAATCATCACATCATCCATTGGAAGTCCACTACTGCACATAGGCCTCCTTAAGAATGGGGGAATTTGCCCATAACTGTCGCGCTGGGCAAGCGTATTGCCAATTGCAGAGCGCAGCTTTCGCGACAGGGATTCCGTTTTCTATTAGGTACTATCTATATATACTTGCTATACATGGCTGTGAGGTACCGGCAAAGTAGAATAGTACCTACCTCTATAGCAGGTGTCGTAAGAGGCGACTATTGTACTAGAACCGACAGGTGGCGGTATATCCATCCGAAACAGTGTAGCTCAAATACCGCAGCTTCGATTGCCATCATGTTTGCCCAGCGTAGCAATTATGGGCAACATACCCCCTTTCTTGGGGAGGCCTATGTCCACCAGTGGACTTTCAATGGCTGGTATGATGGTTCAAGCAGTATATTTGTAATTCCTCTGTTCGCGTTCGTAACACAAGTGCTTTAAACGACTTACCAGAGCCAAGTCAATGTATAAGATGTGGAAATTTATTATTATTAAATAAAAACAAGGATAGCAATTTACACCGCTCCCGCCTGTGGCTTAAACTCGATAAAAAGCCAAAGTGCAGTTCTCACATTGACTAAGAGCATGCAGACAAGTGAAGGGTGTAAATTAACAGAGTCTGCGGGGATGGCAGGAGTTTGAGTGTTTCCTACCAGCGGGATATGAGGAACCCCTCATGAGTGGAATTAAAACATGTCTGCTGTGGAAGTGCTGGTTTGAATTTCTATTCAGAGTAGGTACAATCGCTGGGTTTCATGCAACAAAGTGTCGAGCCAAATCTACTCGTCACAAATTTAAAGAGCACTATACACAAATATACACACAAACTTTAGTATGGGCTTGCCCAAGCGAAGGGCGCGCTGGGCTTGCGAGTTGGCTGCCTATTCCCGCTCTGTACGTTTGATCTGCACTGTTTTGGATGGATATACCGCCATCTATCGGTTTTGGTATTATTCACCTCTTACGACACAACACCCAGACATAGAACGAACACATATCATGATATAAATATTTATCTGGGATAGGGATTGAGCCTACGACCCTTGGCAAACAAGACTAAAATCAAGGATCACTACAATCTGCACCATCGGGCCTATCAAATCAAGGATAGTTGGTATTTCAATTTATAGTCGCAATTTTTTTTCACGATAAACATATAGTATTATACCTATATATATATAACTATATTTTTGTGTTTTGTAAGAGGCGGCTGAGGGCTGGAACCGTAGCTTAATGGCATAGGATGGGCATCGGCAACCTCATTGCCACAATGCCTAGCGTGGTGATCATGGGCAAAATTTTCTTAATTTTGGGGAGGCCCATGCCTAGCCGTAGACCCGTCCCACAACTCCTTCATAACATACTACATCATTTAACTTATTGCCTTGTTTGTAAATGTTGATTATTTTCTGTATTCAATACAACTGAGAGAACCATTTTTTAAGAAAAAAGTAATTTTAGAACTAGTATTTATCTTCGTCAACATTTTCGAAGGGAAATATCGTGCTACATTCTTCGGTCTCATTTATTTAACAACTCACAAAGCAGTTAACATTTTGTATAGGACTTCGGAAAGCTACACGCGCGCGTTTTCAAATATATCCCTTAAGCCGGTTGATAACGGCTCAATATCCCGTGAAATCCGAAATACGAACGGAGTTTCAAGAACCAATAATTAGTATCTTGAAATGTATACATTCCATACGCATACATAATCTGTCATTAAAAAGCGGGAACAACAATTGTTGGAGTAGGAAGCATTTAAATTACTCGCCAGCTAAATTTTATTCAATTCCCGACCGTATATACATACGTGTATAACACAAATTCTAATTTCCACACGCTAATGTCAACGTGAGGATTATAAGAAATCAATATTAAAACCATACAAAATTATTCCTTAACTCTAACGGGAGAAAAGCTAAATTCGAAAACACATTTAACTTAATTCAACACATTGATAACATGAACAAGTTACACGAAGGATTCTACATTGTATTCCAAAAGGGTTAGAGACGATTTTCAAATGTGATAGTTAAGTAGAAAAGACTTACTAGTGTTGGAAACAAGTCGATAGCTGGACAGGGATAACCACATATTACTTTTGAATTTAGAACGGTTTGCGGTTAAGTGTCGTTTGGAGTAAGGGCAGGTGTATAATGATAGTGTTTTTTTGTCTTATTTTTTGTTGGTGTTTAAATGCTACTACAGAATTTTGTTTGTGTGAGTGCAAAGGTGTTTTTGGAGTAGATGGAAGTCATTTATGACTTTGTTCCTACGTAAAATTTACACATATTATTCTTTTGCTTCAAAAGATATACATATCCTAATGCAAGCCTTTTAATTAGGTAATTATTTTTCAGATAAAACTGCAAAATGGCCCGTCCGGATACGGGTGGGTATTGGTGACACGATAGATTATAACACAAGTATCTATCCCATCAAGAGATAATATCAATACTAATTTTATAATGCTGAAGAGTTTGTTTGTTTGATTCCGCAGGAACCTCTCGTCTGCTTTGAAATATTCTTCCGGTGTTATCAAAAGTCCATTTATCGAGAAAAGCTACTATGCCCCCAACCCTCTCCCAAGTTCCCCGTAGTTAAAATTGCAGGCACTGCGAGTCACTTATAAAACCTACTCAAAAGTAATTCCTAAGCGTTTATGTATGCAGTAACATGCATATGGTCTAGATTTTGTAACGGTAACTTCATATATTCGGTGCCTTAATAACAAAAAGATAGACCCATTATAACTCTGTTCTTAAAATAACAAGTGCAAAGGGAGTCTTATAGTTTGTATTAAATGGGAATTGAACCTTCCTCGATAATATCACCTCTTAGCAATGAATTCGTTAAATAAATTCCTTAATATACTACATAGTATAAACGTGGTAGCTTTTCAATGCCTGTCCCTATATACGCTTAGATTTTTTAAACCACGCGTTGTTTTTTTGTTAAATACATGCAAAATATAGTAGAGAAACATTTATAATTTTAGAGGTTACCATTGTCCTTTATAAGCCTATTTTTGCGATAGATGAAAATATTGTATATCTTAAAAAAGTCTACAAAAAAGTTAAAAACACTATATTTTTTATCCTTTTGCAAACCGTGTCGGTTCGCTTGTTTTAATAAAAAAACATATTATTTTTGCCCAAATGTATCCAATTACGTCTACGTTAGCACGTTTAAAATGTTTTCCCACGGAATCAGAAATAGCGATAAAAGAAATAAACATAAATATAAAGAACGTTGAACGTTTTACCCTTATCTTGTGCCCCTCCTTACAGGCGGGGAAAGGAGGCAGGAGGGGGGGGGGTTAAATGGAAAGTTATTAGAAGTATAACTAGGGATGGGATAACATCGATAGTTTTCGGTTTTAATTGGTATTTTAACGAGACATTGAGGTTTCGGATTTGAAATAATACTGTGCGATACGTTTGATCTATTTTCTATTAACAATGAATCCATTTATATATTTAATACAAGTTATTTTATATTTGATGATAGATTAGTATTATTTTTTTAGAAATAACTGAAATTAACAAGTTTTTAGTTTGACTTTTTTAGATATTTATTTATTTTGAATGTTTTATGAATTATATGATACAATTTATTAGTTCTTTATAAATAACGGATTAGTCAATTATTATCACAGATTTAAATCATAAAGATTATGAGTGAAAATTGAGTATTTTTTTTTTTTATTGGATCATGTGACAAGCAAACATACAGTCTGCGTGATACTAAGCGTCACAGCAGCCTATAGACGCTCGTAATATCACTAGGATATCACCATCATGTCGCCAACCATGTAATCTGAAGATATGGCACATTTACGTAATAATCTCACTGCCTCTCTCACAATTCAGACCGTAACATTTTTTTTAGAATGTTATTTTAATTATTTGTCATTTATTTTTAGTTAATTATACAAATAATATAGATTTTTAAAAATTAATTATTACTCACCTTGCAGATCATTCGTTATGATTCAAACTTAAATGCTAAAATCTTGTAAATCTTAAAAGGGATTTCAGTATTTATGTTTTGTGTTTAATGCAATAAATAACGAGGAAATAAGTTGAATATACAATATAATAAATATTTGGACACTTTTGAGACTTTATGTAGATTTTTTTTTATACATCAACCTGACTCCGTGGCTTACCCTTAAAGCACTTGTGTAACGTATGCCAGGCAACAGAGGAATCACAAATGTATTACTTAAATACATATATTCAACTCCCAGACCAGCACATCATACAAATGTTTCCGAGTAGAAATCGAACACACAACCCTGACACACAAGATAGGACCAACTACCGCCTGCGCCACGTTGCCAGTCTTGTTTTCGTATCGATATCCGATATCCGTAACGCAAGTGTTTTAAGCTACTAATCTCAGGGTCGGTCATCGTGTGAATTTTTAAATATTATTACTTAAATTTCTTTACTGATTTCATGTGTTTTACACAATACTGTCAAGTAAATCGTAGTAAATACTTATTCAATGACTCCAAGGAGTATAAAAACACTTCTGTCGATAAAAAACCCCAACCCCAATGCCACCTGGCGTGGCATGTGTTATTTGACCTGTCTTCGCCATATGCAGGTGAAGTTTAAAAGAAATAATAATTTCGACTTTTGTTCGGGCATATGCTGTTTGTCTTTGCTACTTTGACACGGAACACGTGCCCGAGGTTCGATTCCGGACTAGATTTTTTTTATATTATGACGTCAGCAAACAAGCATACGGTTTACTTGATGGTAAACGTGAACGCAGCTTATAGACGCTCGTGTCATCACAAAGATATCACTAGCGTGTCGCTAACCTTGTGAAGTGAAGATACTATACCATATTTACCCAGTAATTTCACTGTCTCACCCTTCAAACCGGTACACAGCAACCAAAACACTGGTCTTTACTGGCATAAATTGGTGAAAATGAGGTATGAATGTAGACGACCTTTGTTCTCTGCTTTAAGCCATACAATATATGTGAAATGTGCAGACATAATTTGATAGGAAGCAACGTCTTAAACCACACTGAAAAAAGTTTTTTGTCATGATGGTCTTTAATTAATATATTACTACTAGAGATGTTTGCCGTGAGGTACCGGCAGAGTAGAATACTACCAGGTATAAGAGGGGATTGAGGTACCAGAACCGACAGATGACGGTATATCCATCCAAAATAGTGTTGCATCCCCATCACAAAAGCTACGAGCTTGGCCAGCGCGGCAATTATGAGCAAAATACCCTCTTTTTGGGGAGACATATGTCCAACAGTGGACTGGTATGTTTGTAACCCTCAGTATGGAGTCCGAATCACACTTGGCCACTTTTTGTTCAGTATCCCCCTCAATTCAGTATACATTCGCATAACTAAGAATAACCTTAACCTATTAACAGTATAGCGCTGTTCCTAAATCATGTTACCCAAACCAAGCTAATAAAATGTCCACTCGAACATCGTCCAGGGACAAATTACGTTTAACCGACGCAAATCGGGACGGCACTCGGCGCCTGTCCCGGAGGGAACGGCCGGGACTCGCTGCAAGTCCCGGGGGAATGAGAGCAACCGCAGTTATGAAGTGCAGTTTAACTGTTTCAGCATTTGAAGTCGATTGCTCCAGACTTTCGATATAATTGTTTTGTAGTCAAATAGGTGTTACCTTTAGTAGATTGTAATAGTCGAAGTAAATATCATTGACTAGATGTCCGGGGACATAGAAATTATAATAATAAATTTCCACAACATCTTTCACATTTACCTGACTTCTCGATAATGGTAAGTCACTTAAAGCACTTGTGGTACGGCCAGGCAACAGAGAAATCATAAATGTACTATGTAAATACATATATTTAACACATATAAATATAACGAACCCAAATATCATCATATAAATTCTGCCTCTGGGTAGAAATCTAATTCGCGACCCTTGATGACGAACACTACTTGCGCCATCAGTCCAGTCTAAATTTAGTAAAATGATATCCCGTTGATCCCGTTAGCCGAGAGTCACCAACAGAGTACTATAGTACCTCCCTTTGAACCAAGTGTCGAAAGAGGCAACTAAAGTACCAGAACCGGCAGATGGCGGTACATACTTTCGAAATTGTATACACGGCACATTATATGGTTCATGGAAGGCATCCCCAAATAACAAAACATCTCCATCCAGGACAAATATTATTTGTATTTGTTACGTGTCTGGGTGTTAAATTAACATATTTATGTATCAACTCTTCCTGTTATCTGATCTTCTTAACACAGGTGCTTTCAGCGATTAATCACTGAGTTAGAGGTTATGTGATTTTTCGTTTGTAAAATTATTTTTCAATAGCTCTTAAACACTGCTGTTTACATTTTATGTAGACGTATCAGCCATATTGGGAGTCCACTGTTGGACATAGGCCTCCCCAATATGGTGGGAATTTTGCCCAATAGCAATCGCAGAGCGCAGCTTTCGCGGTAGGTATGTATGTACGCATTCCCGCCCTGTGCTATTGAGATACACTGTTTGCATGGATATACCGCTGACTGCTATTGGTTCTGGTACCTCAGTCGCCTTTTAAGACACCTGGTAAAGGAGAAATTACTATTCTACTCTGCCGGTAACTCACGTTTCGATAACTTTACAGCAATCGTTCTCAAACTGACAGATGTTATGTCAGTATGTTTGATCTATACAATTAACTCTTCCTTTACACTCGATATTTGCAATATTCGAGTTTCCATCCATACAGGTGCTAATTGAGTTACGTGATCAGGCTGTTCAATGGCCTTTTCATAATCTAATTCGAGCCAAGTTTCTTTTCCTTTTTAAAGCAACACGAGCACAGCTGTTTTGTTAGAAATCGACAAGTTTTAGTGTGATACAAAACAATGTTAAGAGGTCAAAATTTAGTATAAGGCTTTGATATCTAAATTACAGAATTTAATACAATATATAATTTGTCAACAAAAAAAGGGACACACCACGAAACTTTAAAAGAAAATGTTTCGCATCTAACTAAAAGTGAATTACCAAGTTGGCAACACGTAGGTGACTTGTAAACTTGACGGGTACCTGCCAATAAAAAGTTCGGGAACCTCTAGAAGCAGCCGAGAAGTTAGGAGACCCCCTTTAGGGGTATTTAGGAAAAAGTTGAATAAGTCAATTATGCTGGAGTTCGATTTCGACAGATCGTAAGAAGAAAAAGAGCGCTTGGTTCCGCAAGCAAATAAAAAAAGGTGTAATGTACCGAAGAATAAAAATGAAGATAGAAATAGTGCCTTTCGTAGTTATCCTTCCCAATAGGGAATTTCCAAAAATTTACTCTAGTAGTCGTGAAGTGCCGGTAGAGTAGAATAGTACCTTCCTCTGTAACACGTGTCGTAAGAGCCGACTAAGGTACCAGAACCGACAGATGGCGGTATATCCATCCGAAATTGTATAGCTCCCGATACACAGAGCGGGGACGGGCAGCAGTATTCCTATCGCGAAAGCTGCGCTCTGCGATTCCCAACACGCTTGCCCGCGGCAGCAATTATGGGCAAAAAATCTACTTTATTCGAGAAGCCTATATCCAGCAGTGGACTTTCGATGGCTGGTATGATGATGATGACAATGATTTAATCCATACTGCTGAAAACATGGGTGCTGATAAACAGCCTTTCGTTGTCAGCCGCGGTCTTTTAAAGGTAAAAAAGTCCATAAGGTTAAAAAATTTAATTGGGTTCTACTGCGGTCTTTCTGCGGTTCTAGGATGTCTCTGAGGCATATAATACTTATCTTGACCAGCTTTACTGAAAGCTTTTAGAAAAATCTGTTCTTGAAACCGCAATATGCCTGGATATTCTGTCGCCGGATGGCGCAAATGGTAGTAATCTTGGTCAAAATTGTGGGTTACATCTTTAACCGGGATATGTATTTATATGGTTATATTTGTATTTATTCTGCATTTCGGTGATAATTATATAAGTGATTTGCACTGTTGCCTGACATCTGCAATACAAATGCTTTAAGCGACTTGTCTCGGAGTCAGGTCAATGTATGCCATGTTCTGTAAATTTATTATTTTTATATATACTTACAAATTAAAAGAACAAACAAATATTAGTATGAAAATATATAAAGATATATCTAAACAAGGAAAACTACTAAAATCTGTACCTGGCAAGAATCTATGAAGACTTTGGAAATTTATTAAGTTCGGAAAAATGTTTGTATTTCCTTTTTTTTACTAATCATATGCTAACCACAATTGTATTGCGTCTATAAATATGTTTCTAATTTTTTTAATATCCACATGTCATCCTGGAAAGCAACCAGCAACTGTAAGGGTTTGCAGCGATTCCTGAGCTGGCAAGACCAATTGGATATCTTTCCTAATCTATATCTAATATCAGTATATCCACGTTGCGATAATTAGTGTATTTCCGCTACGCTGTCGGATAGATATACCGCCGTCTGTCGGTTTCGATAAGTCATTTGCTTCGTACGACGCCTCGTAAAGAAGGATGTACCTCACAGCTGTCTTATTCCACTAAACTTAAATGTGATTCCATTTTCAAAATAATATATTTCCTACATTTCTAAAAATGTCGCTGTTTGATCAGAAATCTAAACATTGTGTCGAATTCCTTAAGGAAAATTTCAACAAACAATATAATCAGATTAGTTTTCTTTCTTAACAGGTATGTGAAATATAAACATGTACGAGTATAATGAGATCATTTATGTCAATTTTAAAAGGTGTATACAAAATTACTGTTGAGAGTTGTTGCAGTCTTCATTTAGGAGTGTGATATATTCGTAAATATATTGATATTACCAATGAGGTAAATCAAGTCTTGCTAGTAGTGAGGAGAAGCTAAACAACTAACTAATTGACTGTTATATCATCGCAGTGCCTAAGGATAAAGAAGCATAAGGGTCAGACACTTAAAGTTTTGCACAGGGGTTCCCTTTGTAACGCTAGGAAAGGATTTTTGAAAATTCATCTCTAAAAATGATCAAACGGGGTTGACGGGCCCGATGGCGCAGATGGTAGTGATCCTGTCTTGTGCACCGTAGGTTCGATTCCCACCCAGAGCAAATATTTATATGATGTTATTTGTGTTTGCTCTGTGTATGGGTGTAAAATATATGAATTTAAGTAGTATATTTGTGATTCCTCTGTTGTCTGGCGTCCGTAACACAAGTGCTTTAAGCGACTTACCACGGAGTCAGGTCAATGTATGAGATGTTGTGGGAATTTATTATTATTATTTAAAAAAAAATAAATAAAAATATCGTACAAAAACTTTGCTGTTATTGAAGTTATTTAAATTAAATTCAGTGCGAAGTTTCTGCATTATTTTCTGCATGAATTCATGAAACATGTGTTACATATTTTATCCCTTAAAGGGGTATAAGGGAGATGCAATGTTAGTATACAATTCTACAATTCAATGCGGTTGAAATCGCGTGCACCAGCTGGTTTAAAATAAAGTAGAATAAAAGTGCGAAGGAGTTATTTGTAAGGTTCATTTATTGATCGGTGGAACTCTAAAAGTACTAAAAGAAAGCGACATTAATGATACGCCTTATCGAAGTTTTTTTCTGACATTTATATTAACTAAGCATTTCTTTTGAGCGCGAACTTTTTATATCAACTACATCTGTATTTTGGCGAAAGTTTTTTCAGGTTCAATTGCGCTGCCAAACTCTAATTCATGCTGCCGGATTTTTTTTTTTATATTCATGATTTTATTATCTATGAAAAAAAAATAAAATTGGGGTATTCGTTTGTTATTATTAAATAACCAGTTTATATTTATGTATAGCAGTTGTGGGGTACTGGCGAGGTATATACATTACCAACCCTGCTCCAGGTGTCGTAAAAGAAAACTAAGGTGCAAGAACCGACAGATGGCGGTATATCCATCCGAAGCAGGTTAGCTAAAACGCAACAGGGTAGGAATGAGCAGCAGCATTCCCGTCGCAAAATTACGCTCTGCGTTTATCACCATGCTTGCCCAGCGCAGCAATTATGGGCAAATTTAATTTTTTTTTGGGGAGGTCTATGTCCAGCAGTGGACGTTTCACGGTTGCTATGATAATATATGAAAGTATATTAAATATAACAACGGGCTTTTGCTAAAAAAATTGAATGTCTATTTTTTATACTCGTAATATTGAAATGTGAAAGAAGAATAATAATATAATAATAATAAATTCCCACAACATCTCATACATTGACCTGACTCCGTGGTAAGTCGCTTAAAGCACGCGTGTTACGAATGCCAGACAACAGAGGAATCACAAATATACTACTCAAATACATATATTTTACACCCATACACAGAGCAAACACAAATATCATCATATAAATATTTGCTCCGGGTGGGAATCGAACCCACGACCCCTGGTGCACAAGACAGGATCACTACCATCTGCGCCATCGGGCCCGTCGAAGGTCTATATAGATCCCCTGAATCTGTAATATTATTTTTCACGGAAAAAGTATACTTTATTTGATTAAAAATTATGTTTTTATTACCACAAATTCCTGACTATTTCTATATAAAAACTTTGTTACCAATTCCCTTAGTTATAAATAGCTTCATTCTTAAAATGGAATTGGAAGTTTCAATTTATCTTATCATAGCTGTCAATAGTCTCATACGAAAATCATGTCAGCGCTATTTGGAATTTGATCAGCAGTTTGATGATTTTTTTTTTATTTATTTAACTTTATTGCACAAAATGTTACAAAATGTACAAATGGCGGACTTAATGCCAGGTGGCATTATCTCCCAGTCAACCATTACACAAAACTGAAATATATATATATATACTGGTGGATGATGGTGATGAGATCAGTTTAGTATGGGGGTGACATTTTTATTTGTAACCTACGCTATTTGTTAAGTGCTCAGCGCAGTTTTTACCTGTACATTTCATCATCATACCAGCCATTGAAAGCCCATTAGAGGATATAAAGTGTTGGCAATTGCAGAGCGCAGCTTTCGCAACGGGGATGCTTTGAGCTGTGCTGTTTCAGATGGATATACCTCACCTCTTACGTCACCTGGTGCAGTGAAAGGTACTATTATACCCCGCCAGTACCCCGCGGCTAATATATATATTAATATAAACTTGTAATTTAATCATATATAGTATACTATACCCTACTTTGCCCCCTATTGGTTCTATTCTGCTGTACCTCACGGTATATCTACACACAGATTTTATCCGTGATGTGAATGTTGAAACTTATAGAGGAGAGAGGGGATATCTTAAAATGAATATATTTCTAGGATTTCATAACCCAAATTAAGCGGGATGAGTCAAGTACCAATAAAACAATTATTTCGCCATGCAGTAGCAAGGAAGTGGTCCTTAATCAAATTGCGTTACTCTATCCCGAGGGATTTTAATTGATCCCAGGAATTAGGTTAAGCCCCGGATTCCTAGGAGGAATTTCTGATAAGATGGGATAACTTTTAGCTGGGTATATAATTATCTGGATTAACTTTATGTAAATTGAATTTAACATATTTTTTAGTAATTACATTTTTATCATTTTAATTGTTATAGACTAATAGAACCTCACGGTTTCAACCGCGTTAAGTTATAGAACATTTGTACTAACTCTGCACCCACTTTTTACCCCTTTAAGGATGATTTTCTAAATAATATTGAACTTTCAATGAAGAATGTTCATACTAAATAATAATTGAATAACTTAAAAAAACAGCAAAGTTACGCACCCTCGTTTTACCCCTTCAGGGGTGAATTTTAAAAATCTTTTTTAGTGTTCCTTTACGTTACAAAAGGAACCCCTTTGCATATTTTAAGTAAACCCTTAAAGTTAAGGCCCTACGTTGATATGCCAATCAGTCAGTCAGCTTCACCTATTTTATATAAATATTATATTTTCAGTATTTTAAAATGAATACATATGACCTGATATTAAATTATCATGAAATTTTTAGTCGTCATTAGTCTACTTATTGCTAGACAATTAGAACTATTGACTACAAGACTTCTTGCACAACCTTGAGACTTTTACCTTTATGTTAGATTACATAGTCAATCCATCAGTCCATTATTATCAGCGTATACCATCACTGACCGTGGTTTAACAGCACTTCATGGATGAAATAAGGAGTGGAACAAAGTCTATAACGTACAATTTTAACTGCCTTTAACACTCCTCAATGAGAATTGGTAAGTATCTCATATCCCGTTATATATATATATCTCTTCTATCTCGTTATATATATATATCTATCTCATATCTTCCTAATCGAGAAGTATCATAAATAAACAGCAGCACAATACATTACACCAACCGAAGTGACCTGATGAAACGCCGGGAAAGACACAATTAATAACGACAAGAAAAATAACGCGATCAATTACAGCGGAGACGAAAATGGCGAAATGAGTGATCGGAGGGATTACTGGAGACGGGATCCGGGGATGTGAGTTGTGGCCGAGTTGGGAGTGACAACGGGGAGGGTTTCTCACAAATATTGGTCATGTGAGTCTTGTTTGTGATGTCATTGTTTGCAATTGGTTCGATGAAATTTACAAGGGCAAATGCTGTGAGCTATTCTTCTTAGACATCTTGATTTTAGAACATTTAGTATGAAAGATGTTATTTATAGAAACCCCATAAATCTGCTTTAACCTCCCCTCCAATACACTGTGATGAATTCGAACTCTGCTATTCCTCGCCTTTCCAGTCTAATGGTAGACCCCACGCAAAGAACGTATGTTGAGGTACCAACATTACTCTCACCTATTTCTACCGCCAAACCGTGTTTGCATGTCTGTGTTCCGGTTCAAACAGTGATAGAGGCCGTGAAATTACTGGGTAATTTGACTTGAACATTATGATATTACGAGCGTCTACAGCTTTTATATTAAAAATTATAACATATAAACGCGAAATTCATGTGATATAAATTCCCACAACATTTCATACATTGACCTGATTCCGTGATAAGTCACTTAAAAAACTTGTGTTAAGGACATCAGACAGCAGAAGAATCACAAATATACTATTTAAATACATATGTTTAACACCCAGACACAGAACAAACATAATATTAGCATATAATTATTTGCCCCGGGTGGGAATCGAACCCACGACCCTTGGCGCATAAGACAGGATCACTACCATCTGCACCACCGAGCCAGTCATATGAAATCTGATCAGATAAATTTTCTGATCACATTGAAAAAAAATTGTTTCAGGTACCACCCAATTCTTATGAATATAAGATACCATGGTAGGGGCGATGTAATTCATTGCATTTGTATTAAAGAGGCTGACATTAATATGAGTATTAGGAACACGATGATAGATCGGGGGATGGAGACGTGATGGATACAAAGTGAGAACTGAGCGATTATATTACGAAACGATCAGATATGCGATTACCTTCTCATGAGTTTATCAAATCATTACTTTGTTAGTATAAAGAATCCCCACCCAAGACAATTATTTATATGAAAAATATTTGTATTTTCCCTGTGTCTGGATGTTGAATATGAATAAAGAATGAATAAAGTTGAATGTGAATATATCTGTAGGTATCAGGTGTCGTAACAGGCAACTACGGTACCAGAACTGACTCAGTGTGGCTCAAATACTTAGAGATGGGCAGCAGCATCACAATCGCGAAGGCTGCATTCTGCGATTGCCAGTACGCTGGCCCGGTGCGGCAAGCGTGCATATGGACAAGATTCCCCCTTTCTTGGGGAGACCTATTTCTAACAGTGAACTTCTAATATCTGCAATGATAATTTGTGATCTTATATCCGTAGCACAAATGCTTTAAGCGACTTGTTTCAGAGTCAGGTCAATATATGAGGTGTATGGGATTTTATTACTATTATAAAAATAATATCTCATCGTCCCGGTGGTTTTCTATAGGGACATAAGAATGCATTTATAATGAGGGACAGCCCTAAACGCACGAGACAGCAGGGCAAATTAATGACAAGTCAAACGTGTCTACTCATGTCACCAAAAAACAGCTTAACACGAAACGCGTAAAAAATAATTGAACCCAAAATATTTGTTTGATTAGCAGAAAGCGGGAGACCAATTAAGAGTCGTAATTAAAATTGGTTGTGGACCTTTTTGACCTTACAAAGCGGGAATTATCGAGATGTCCGTACTCCCTTTGCTATAAGCCCCACTCGAGTTATTAAATTAATTTTGTGAATGAATCCCGAAGCTTTTTCCCGTGTATTTTGTTTGGACGGGATTTTATCAAGGATAATTTTAGGGGTCGACTTTGATATATTTGTAAGGGAATGGAAAGAGAACGGGCGAAAGGGACCGATTTCTGGACTTACTACTTTAGAGTTCCCGATACTCCTGGAATGTTTTTGTGCTTACGTTGTTTTTTCAGGGCCCAAGTTTGCGAACTTTGTTAGGAACGTAAAATATTTTTAACGGAATTAAAAACGGTATTTACGTGTTGTTTGACAAAGTTTAAATATACGCATTTATTCATCTATATCTTCCAACGTGGTACCAGAAGAGTAGAATAGTGCCTCCCCCAGTACCAGTTATCGTAAGAGGCGACAAAGGTACCAGAAAAAAAATTTAGTTCACATGTACAGGAGGTGGTCAGCAGCTTCCTTGTCGTGAAAGCTGCGCTCTGCGATTGCCAACACGCATGCCCAGCGCGGCAATTATGGGCAACATAACCCCTCTCATAGGGAGCCCGTGGACTTCTAATGGCTGGTATGATGATGATGGTAAAGATTTCCCAAAGAACTATGTTAAGATCAAGCTCAGAATCACAGCGTGTTTGCATCATGAATGAGAATAACATCACACCTGTGTAAAATAATATGCATGCCTCATTTCCAATACTCGCAATCGTTCTTTCATACTCGCCCGTTTATCTTTGGTACTTCTATTATGGCCTTTCGTTAATATCTCTTCTTCCTGGTTAATGTATATTCATTTAGGATGTCTTATACCAACTCTTCCATTCACTTCGGCTCTATACATTTGTGCAGTCATTCCAATTTCTCTTTTATATGTCCAAACCATCTCAACATTCCTTTCTCTATTGTTGTCACATGTCACAACATCATCTTTTATAGGACATTGATCTCTTATCACACTATTTTTTAATCACTTATGTGGAGTACCGTAAAAGAAAAAGAAGATACTGATATAACCTAGCAGATTATCAAGATGATGAGGCAATGATTGGTCAAAATGAAGACTACGCACTAACAATCACATCGTAGGATATACTATCTGTCAAATCACATGATCGCTCTGAACGCAGGCCTCATCCATCTAATGGCGATCTCTTGGGGAAGCTTATGTCTAGTATATGTCCTAAGAATCATATGACAATGACTATCTTAGTCTCTGCCCGAATATATAACACTAAGAAAAATGTATTTACTTATGTCAAGGAACCTATTTTGAAGTTATCTACATTATTCCAGAAGTAATAAATATTACGTTATATAATATACGTTGGCTTGATTTTTAGATAAATAGATTAAAACACTTGTGTAAAGGGTACGGGAATTATAAATTATTAAAATGAGCGATATATTTTTAAGCTCTTAAGATTTATTTAAAACAGTTTTCAACCAGTCTCCATTGTACAAATAAATGCGAGAAAACCAATTGACGAATTTAAAAACAACCTTTCATTGGTGGAATAATACATTCTGACTTCATACATTTGTTTTTGCCAAACAAATAAATAAACAAAGGAGTCGTCACAAAAGCGCCACTCGAGAAGTCCGCTGCAACGGATAAAACAAAACTGACACTTAACGCAAGAGAAACGTCCCGTTTTAATTAAAATCTAATTGTTGTGAACTAATAAACACCCCACGGAAACGCCACAGAACTGGAATAGAAGTGGCCACTCCGGATAAGCATTTACAGAAACTAACACATGGCAAGACAAATAATGCTGTACTGCCGCTGAAGGATAATATCAGTGCAGCTTAATTACTTCAGGGTGTTGATGGACAGCAGCTTTCTCACCACCAAGTTGCGCTCTAGGGTATCTTGAGGAAGCAAATGTACAATGATACGATGATATGTCAAAGCTTTGTCATGTCAACAAGTTAAGTTGTAAAATACTATCATCATCATCATCATATCAGCCATAAGACGTCCAATGCTGGATATAGGCCTCCTCAAGTAATCTCCAATAGGACCGTTTGTATGCGGCCTGTGTCCAGCGCGATCCTGCAATTTTAGTCAGATCGCCTGGTGGACGCCCCACGCTGCGCTTGCCGGTGCATAGTCTCCATTCCAGAACCTTACGACTCCATCGGCCATCGGTTCTGCGTACCAAATGCCCTGCCTACTGCCACTTCAACTTACTAATCCACCTAAACTTAAACTTACAAAATACTATAATGACTATATAAACTATTTAAAATAGAATTGACGGGCCTGATGGCGCAGATGGTAGTGATACTTTCTTGTGCGACCAAGGTCGTGGTTGCGATTCTCGCCTAGGACAAATATTTACATACATACATTTTTCGTGTCTTAAATATTTATATATTTAAGTAGTATATTTGTGATTCCTTTGCCTGATGTCCGTAACACAAGTGCTTTAAGCGGTACACAAAGGTTGTTACTTAACTGAGTTCCGAAAAACGGACCAATCGGATTCCATTGGCCACCTACACATACCCAACTAATGCAGCCTACAATAGAAATTATATTTAAATATTTTTGCCCGGGCAACACTAAACAATAAGTTTCACATTGAGTATTAAATGAGAGCACGCGAGGGTTGGGTCGGCTATTAATATTTGAAAAGTTCGCGGAACTCTTGGAAGTGATTGGAGATTTTTCGTTTTCCTTTGGCTGCGTTGTTTAGGGTTTATTCTAGTCGTGAAAGAAAGCGGACGTTTATAAATGATTTTTTTAAATATATATTACTACTTATAGCCCTTTACGTGTAGCTTCATGAGAATGACAGCTTACAAAACCAGAAAGTTTGAAGTGTGAAATTACTAAGGTGGCATAATATCTTCAAAACACAAGGGTGACAACGCTCTAGTGATAGTTTGCTATTATGCGCACCGTATGTGCTGTTTTTCAACTTAGTCAAATAAAGAAAAGAACTTAGATCCATCCATGTTTTTTCACCTGTTTGATAGCTTGATGATAACGATTGCAACTGCCAAACTTGAGACTTAAAGATATGCCACATTACCCAATAATTTCAATGCCTCTCTCACCCTTCAAACCGAAACTCATCCATTCAAACACTGCTATTTGGCAGTAGAAATAGGTGAAAGTATGTTATAAAAGCCAACTGTATGTTTTATAATCCAAATCCGGAGATCCGTAGGTGAAAGAAAGTTGTCAGTGTCAGTGTGCAGGGCTGATAGTACGACAAACCGATAGCAGATGTATGTGACCAGACACCAAAGCAGTATGTATGTGGATTACCTCTTATGAATTATGATGGTACCTATTAAATATCATGATACAAAACGCATAAAAACTCCAAAATAAACCGTACCCGCATTTGAAAACAATTTACATAATGCCGCTAACGCGTTAATGCAACTAAAATACAATGTTGCCAGTTAATAAATAACAAAAAACAATTAAAACTCACCACACACAATAACAACAGCGTTCCTCGCTTTGGCACACATCTTGACTATAATCCACTATAATTGCACTGGACATAATTTAACTAAGTGCAAGTTAGTAATCACCTCCACATCTTGTCACAATATCCGGACACTACACTTTTGTCACTATGTCACTGGCACTAAACTTGGCTGTCACTGAATCCTGGCAACACTGGTGAACAGTCACGTTGAGTTGTTGAAAATTTCAATGCGAGTTATCTGAAATGAGAAAAATAACAGATTAATATTTTGTAGTAATATCGAGAGATTTAATTACATTTTTATTAGTTTAAAAATTCGAATCTTTACATTCCAATTAATAATATACAGCTGAATAGAACCTTATTGGTAATGTTTTACAAATCGAACCAGTCTGCTCGTGGGAAAACTAAAGTAAAAACAAATGAATAACGAAAAAAGGTGGTAATTCTTTAACAATAACGAAACCTAAGGTTGTACGTAAAGGTTAACTTTACTAAACAGTTTGTACACTACAAAACATAAATCAAATTTTTAATACCTAATAACTTTTTTAATTTACCTTAGTACACCCATAAAAGTGTGCCCAAGTAAAGTTAAAAGTCAGCTATAAACGAAACATTAATATTGTTGATAAAGACCCCCAAAATATCGCTCGGGTCATAGTTGTAAAAATTGACATAATATGTCCGGGCCTCGGGGGCACCATAAATTCCCCTCCCTAAATATATATACTGGTGGGTGAATTTTTACTTCATTACGTTTTTTACGATTTAACGTTTTACAAGTTGCACTTCATTACTCTGTGAATTATTATCTTTTCTGGGTCCATATTTTTTATTAACACAGTACGGTTGGTTTTCGCTTCCCTTGAGATTGTATGGAGCAATTTTTTCGCCTTGGGGTACCTGCAAAGTAGAATACTATCTCCCTATGTACCTGGGAGATGAGGCGACTGAGTTACAGAAACCGACAGATGGCGTTGCGTTCACCAATCGCAATCAAGATGAGGAGGGGATGGCTTGCACTTCTAATTTTCTTAACTAACTAATGGTTACCTATGTCGTCTATTGGTACCTTACTTTCAAATACTTCTACCGCCAAACAGCGGTGTTCGAAATGCTGTTCAAGTTGGAAGGGCGAGAGAGCCAGTGACAAGGTTGCAAAGTGTTAGTGATATCCTTGTGATATCTCGAGCGTTTATAGACCGCGGTGACGCTTATTATCATGGGAACCGTATGCTTGATTGTCGTTTTGGACTATTAAAAAATAAAATTAAAGAACTGTTAGCCGATTATCAGTTTCATCATCATCATCACATCAGCTTTAATGACCATGTTTTTGTTTTATATTTGAAATTCTATATGTTAAGTCAAGTATTAGGAAAGACCTGAATAAAAGGCTATTATTATGTAGTAAGTATCGTTAGGAAATCTAGATTAATTTAGAAAATCCGTTTCGTTCTCGCAGGAAAGACATTATTATGATGCGATCAGCTTATGACCCTTTTATTGAGATGTAATTTCCGTTTTGATACGAATTAGTCTAAAACGCTAACGAGTCTAGGATATAAAAGGTAGGAGATAGGTTTTTCAAGAATAGTCAATTTCATTATAAATATTAAAGAGTTAAACTTCTATAGGTAAGAAACCTTATAATACCTACATTACTCATTATTTAAATACAATAATAATAAAAGATATTCCTACAACATCTCATACATTGATCTGACTCAGTAGCAAGTCGCTTAAAGCACTTGTATTACGGACATCAGACAACAGAGGAATCACAAAGATGCTACTTAAATACATATAGTTATTTAACACCCAGACAGTACAAACATAAATATCATTATATAAATATGTCCTAGATGGGGATCGAACCCACAACCTTCGGCGCACAAGACAGGATCACTACCATCTGCGCCATCGAGTCCATCAATTACTAATTAAGACGACATACATGCCCGAATGAGATTTCTTTTTTACCGAAGATTTCTCTCGGATAAAAATGATTCAACACACAAATAGGAAAGTGATGATAAACAAACGGACAGACTGAGACACAATAATTGGCCTGTGAGCATTTTACTACCTACGTACTGTTCTCTTGTGTGGTCTAAAACAAAGGATGACGAGTGTATTAAAAGACATTTGGACTTATTAACAGATTGGCAGATACAATTGCGCAGATGGTGGTCATGCTATCTTGTGCGCATAATGGACTTACTATGGCTGATATAATGACATTTCAAAGCTTTGTAATGCCAGTAAATTACTTTGCCAAATATTATATAAATAACTCTTTTGTTGCTACTACATTGACATCTGTCATTTTAATCAAGCTACGTGTATATTTAAAGTAGTATTGACAAACCCGATGGCGCATATTGTAGTGATTCTATCTTATGCGACAACGGTCGTGTGTTCGTCCCCACCCACGACAAATACTTATATAATGATATGTGTGTAGACATCATCAAGAAAAGGTGAATTTGCCCGTAATTGCTGCGCTGGGCAAGCGTGGTGGCAATAGCATAACGTAGCTTAGCGACGGGGATGCTGCTGTAAACCCCTGCCCTGTTGAATTTGAGTTACACTGTTTTATGTGAATATACCGCCATCTGTCGGTTTAGTACCTCAGTCGCCTCTTATGACATTATGAATATAATTTAAGACAAGTCCGATGGTGCAGATAGTAGTGACCCTTTCTTGTGCGCTAAAGGTCGTGGATTCGATCTCTATCCAGAATAAAAATTTATAAGATGATATTTGTTTGCCCTGTGTCTGGGTGTTATAAATATGTATTTAAGTATTATATTTGTGATTCCTTCTTTGTCTAATGTATATAATACTTTACTAATACTAATTCTCTTTAAGCGACTTACTATGCAGTCAGGTCAATGTATGAGATGTTGTGTAAATATATTTTATTATTATTATATTTAAATATTATTTGATAAATATAGGTATTGTAATTTTTTGACATATAGAAAAATAACTCCTTAATATTTATTATGAAATTGGCTATTCTTGGACAACCTACCTCCTCCTCCTTTATATCTATCTACCTTTATAACTATAAAGGTAGATAAGGGAGCTTTGTATAGCATATAAAGGACATTTATATCCTAGGCTCGTTAGCGTCTACGGCCAATTCGTATCAAAACGGAAATTAATGGAGAATTAAGTCGGTCGCATTATAATACTAATGTCTTTCCTGAGAAAACTGAACGGATTTTCTACATTAATCTAGATTTCCTAGCGATATTATTTCATAGATAAATTAGGGGTTCATCTTAGACTTAGAGTATGTAGATTTATCTTAAAATGTAGCCTAATGATTACTATCGCATCAGCCTTTGCAAGTCCACAACTGGACAAAGGCTGCGAAGGGGGGACTTTTGTCAATAATAGATAATCGCAGGGCGCAGCTTTCACGGCGAGGATGCTACTGCCTATCCTGTGCATTTGAGGTCTTCTGGTTCTTTCGGCGCTTGTTACATGGGGAGGTACTATTCTACTCTAGCGGTACCTCATGGCAAACCTAATGCCATATAAAATATCTAGGTTATTCAGTTTTTTTTTTTAAGCGAGTTTTTTAGCAGTGAGCAAGTGTGTCATGGTCTAATCTTATATTGGCCATAAGCTCGTCGATTGCACCATACTGTAACTTAACTAGGCGGTGCGTGGGTATAAAGTTAGTCTTGCAACACGATCAGGTTTAACAAACTCTTAATGGCTCTCATCGGTGACTTTCGGCCAGCTTCTGGTTTAGCGACAAGTGGGGATAGAGGGGGGGGGGGATTATTATATTATGTAAAGGTTTACATATAGATATATCGACTAAGTAGATAGAAATCGCAGCACATACGTTCCAGTATATAATTATCTAAAAAACAAATTCAAAAACAGCAAAGTTTATTTATTATTACATACATATCTTTTATGTAATGAACATTTATGTTTATTATATGCCTTTTTATTATGTATTAGAAGTACTAAACTACTTGTCAGATGTAATCCCGTCTGAAATCTCCCATTTTTAATTTAAAAAGACATATGATACATATTATCCAAGTATTTAATAATAAACTATATATAAACACACACAAGTATTTAATATATGTATTATAATTAGATTTAAATGTAATCTGATAAAAAGTAAAAGTAAATGTAATGTTATGTAAGAAATAAGAGGGTCGGAGGCCTGTTGCCGAAATACAGGCAGAATACTGCCTAGTTTAGACTCCAGTCTCCCACAAATAATAAATCCAAACATTTATTGTATTAGCATTTAAATAATGTTTGTGGATTAAAAAAAATAAATGATTAAATATCAATATGACTATAAATCTAGCTAGGCGTCGATTCCGCCCTATTTTACTCATAGAATTATGTTTTATAGACACATAAAATTATACCGCAGTTTTATTGACCCGTCACAGTTTTCTTATGGCACTACAAATTTATTAGTAATAAATAAGCTGTTATTATTTTGATCCTACTTATCTTATCAATATTATGAACGCGAGTCTGGATGTGTTGATGTATGTTTGCTATTCTTTCACGCAAAAACTACCGATTAGATTTTAATGAAACTTCATTTTGAATATAGTTTATTTATCAAAATAACACATAAGCTATCTAATATAGACAATTCTTGGTATAAGTAACTGTACACCTCCAAAATGGCTTAATTGATTCTAATGAAAATTTTATAGAACTGGAAATCGGCTACTATGTATTTTCCATACACCTTAATGAGAAAAATTATCAAATTTTTCTCCCTTGTATTACCTACCTATATAAAATAATTACATAACATAACTTTTTTTTAATAATTTTATTATTTAATCATTTTACATATAGTAATGTTATTATTTTATATAGTTTATATGGCAGAGCAACGTTTGCCGATTCAGATATTAATTTTTTAAGATTTGTCTAAATTATATGGATAAATGTAGTTTGTGCCCCTAACGCCTGCGAAGTATCATCCGCAACTCTGTTTAACATCGTGTTGTTTGTGAGGTGCAAACAGGAATGAAAATTTTTCTACATATACATAATAAATATAATTGAGGTGTAAATATGAAAATCAGGGATTTTTATAATGGGCTAAAACCAGTTAGTAAATTTTTACTGACTGTTAGATGTAGACTGCTAAAGGGCTGAACAAACTTTAACGGGAATTTTATTAGTACATTGCTATACCTTGGTAATATTGTATGAATTATCTCCATTACAATCATCATTCCAGCCATTGGAAGTTACAGCTGGACAAAGGCCCCCTAAAAAGATGGAAATTAAGCCACAACTGCCGCACTGAACACCGTATTGTTTCTGCCCAACCCTGCCCTGTGCATTTAAGCTGAGCTGTTCCGGATGTATATACCGCTATCTGTCGTGTCTGGTTCCTCAATTGCCTCTTACAACATCTGGTTCAAGGGAAGTAGTATTCTACTCTGCCGGTACCGCACGGCTTTTGGCGGTACCTTACGGCTTAGGAGTAACTTAGGCAATTTTTTTACTTATTATTTGAACAGGAACTACGTGGGTGAAGCCACAATCTTATAGAGTTTCATGGAATCAATCCTATTTTTCTTCTAAACTTCTACGCCATAGATTTCAATTTATATCGACCCCTGAAACTTTCCCATGACAAAAAGCTTCTGTACTCTCCCTTATCGTTTTAGCTACCTACACGCCACATTTCATAAAAATTGGTTAAGGCAGGACAGTATAATTAACAGAAAATTATTACAGTTGTCTTTCTTTGTGAGCATCGTATTTGTATGGATTTAGTGAAAAGCTGTTAATTTAGCACAACAAACAGACACTTCAATTATATGTAGATATAAAGAAACGGCAATACATCTGGCATAAAGCACACAATGAAAGCATCGAACATATCTCGTGCGAGCGTGGGAACCATTACAAGTGCTGCGAATGTCTTTCATATTCTTTTGTTACAATACATATATATATGTTGGTAGCAATGTAATATTTTTCTATTTTGTTATGTTGGTAACACTCCTCTCCGCACTGTCATGGCCGATATTGTGCAGTGTATAAAAAAAACGTCTGATTAAATAAATAAAAGTCTGCTTTAAGTTAAACTATTGTTTTACTTACATTTCTACAGGTTATGGGCCCAGGCACATAATCCTGAGAAAAAGTAAAACAATCAAAACTTTTTTTCGTCAAAAACCAAAAAGTGAAAATTGTCCGCGTGTGGTTGAGGTTAGAAACCGGCGGGAAGAAAAAAAATACTTGCGAGTGATTGAAGCAAGGTCGGGACGAACAGACAGGAAGATGGCGGACGACAATTCTTTGAAACTCCAAACGTACATAAAGCTCGAGGGAACATCCAATTGGAATATTTGGAAATTCCAAACCATCGTTTTGTTACGGAGTCAAGGCTTACTGGAAGTGACAGACGGAAGCAGGGTGAAACCGGAGGAGGCGGTTGAGAAGGCTTTATGGGAAAAGAAAGACGCGAAGGCTCAATCATGGCTTGTTACAAGAATGTCAGAAAGCGTGATGATGCATATCATAACATGTACTACGTCAGCCGAAATGTGGCGAAAACTTGCGAGCGTGTATGAGCAAAAATCTGAAACAAGTATACATATCGTAC
>JACJUM010002842.1:1553212-1589127 GCA_020976665.1 Heortia vitessoides | reverse complement strand
GTATTTAGAATTGCCTGAAGGTGCATATTGTGGTGATAAAAATATTGTTAGATTAAATAAATCTATATATGGGTTAAAAAAATCACCCAAATATTGGAATGACAAATTTAATTCAGTCATTATGAAACAAGGTTTTGTAAAATCAAAAAGTGATTCATGTCTGTACACAAAATGTGAAGGCGACGCCAGAACATATGTTTTACTGTATGTAGACGATTTATTAATATTTGGAAATAATCAAAAGCAGATTTGTGACCTTAAGTCATTATTAAATAATGAATTCAAAATGAAAGATTTGGGATTAGTTTCAAATTTCTTAGGTATTCATGTAAAACAAGATTTAGTTACAGGGATCACTGAACTTAATCAAAAGGAATATTTGGAAAGTGTATTGCAAAAATTTGATATGCAAAATTGTAAAGAAATATGTACACCAATGGATCTGAACTTTAACACTAAAATATTAGAAGATAACAATGATTCTGTGATTGATAAAAACATTGAAAATAAATGTAGAAAAATTATAGGTTGCTTGTCGTATGCTGTATTAGGAACAAGGCCTGATTTGTGTATTGCTGTGTCAATTCTGAGCAGATATCAAAATAATGCAAATAATGTTTTATTAACTGCCTTAAAAAGAGTGTTAAGATATGTAAAACATACAATAAATTACAAACTTGTCTACAAATGTAATAGCAACTTATTAGTGGGATACTGTGATGCAAATTGGGGAGGGGATTTGAAGGATAGAAGGTCGACAACTGGATACTGTTTTAAGTTCGCAGATTGCTTAATTTCATGGTCATCTAAAAAACAGGCCAGTGTCAGTCTATCTTCTACCGAGTCAGAGTATATAGCTATAAGTATGGCTACTAGCGAAGCATGTTGGTTGATTAATTTGCTTAAAGATTTTAATATTGTAAAAGTGTGTCCTGCCACAATATATTGTGACAATCAGAGTGCTATAATGGTAGCGAATACTGAAAGTGTCAAAAGATTAAAACATATTGATATCAGATATCATTTCATAAAAGAGTTGATTAAACGTGGAAAATTAATGTTAAAATATATTAAAACTGAAGACCAAACCGCAGATATGTTCACAAAAGCATTAAATAAAAATTTATTGTTAAGATTTATTAAAAACTGTGGTTTGTATGAATAAATATGTGACTGTAAGGGTGTATTACATTGAGAGGGGGTGTTGGTAGCAATGTAATATTTTTCTATTTTGTTATGTTGGTAACACTCCTCTCCGCACTGTCATGGCCGATATTGTGCAGTGTATAAAAAAAACGTCTGATTAAATAAATAAAAGTCTGCTTTAAGTTAAACTATTGTTTTACTTACATTTCTACAATATAAACATGGTTTTATTCTTTTGTATCAACCGTTAAAAGCAGCATTGAGTGTATTGATTCTGAAGTAAAATTAAAAACGACCGAAAACTGTTTACAACACCAAAGGATCCAATAATTCGCAGATGGTAGTGATCCTATTTATACGTCAAAGACTGTGGGTTCAATACCCAACCAGAGCAAATTTATATGATGAATATTTGTATTTGTTCTGTGTTTGGGTGTTAATTATATCTCAACTATCATATCTGTACTTACTATATTATGTGTTATCCTTAAGACAAGTGCTTTAAGCTACATATATTGAAGTCAGGTATGAGATGGCAAAAAAATTTTTATTTACTTATTTATTTAATATTGGATTACCAACATAAGTAACAGAAAATTAAGAACAATAATTGTATTTTCAAAAGATAAACCTACGTTCTTACAATTACAGGCAATAAAATCATTCATAATTATTAATATTAAAAAAAAATTCATAATTATTAATAATCACTCAGTAAGTATATAAAATAAATAGCGTAATACACAAACATTGAACCTAAAAAATCAGCAATCTTACGGTACGCCATTAAACTATTTTATCAATGACAAAAAACAGGGAAGAGTACGAAATTTATTAACACTAAATCTACACCACATATCATACAATGAGCTGACCCATAAATAAGTCGCTTAAACACTTATGCTACCTCATTTGGTACAGAAGGAGGTACTATTCAGCTCTGCCAGTACCCCACGGCTGATGCCCAATACTACCAAGTTTAAATATACCAGCAACCAATATAAATGATATAGCACCATTGTACATCGAGTTCGTACCTTCTACATCTGTTAGCTAAATATGGGCAACACATTGCCACAACGTGGGAGATAACTCTGTTCATATACAGGACGGTCTGGGCAATGTAGGCACGAACTTTGAAATTAAATGTAAATGTTGATTGTTGTCAATATTTTCCAACATTTGTGAGATCACACTCCGTTATTTAACTATTATTTAATAGTTTTCAAACGTGTTTTATTTGACTTTCGAACACTTTTTGTTTGACGTTTTTTATGAAAACACGAAAACGTCAGAAGTAAAGTTTAAAGCCGTTAAAATGTAGTTGATTCATTTTGTTATATTTATTGCGTTGAGGTATCGGCAGAAAAGAAATACACCTCCCTTCGTACCAGGTGGTGTAAGAGGCGAGTAAGATGCCAGAACCGACGGAAGGCGGTATACCCATCCGTAACAGTGTAGCACAAATGCACAGGACGGTGCTGGGCAGCAGCATTCCTGTCGCGAAAGCTGAGCTTTGCGATTTCCAGCCAGATCAGCATGGCAATTATGGGCAAAATTGCCCTTTTTTTACAGAGGCCTATGCCCAATAGTAGAAATCCTAAGAGTGATATGATGAAAACCACTAAAGAAACTATATTGCGGCTACATACTTACTGCTAACAACATCCTTTGTCAATCTTAAGAAATTAAGTCAAGATGACCGAAACAACGAAAAAGGTATCAAGTTAAATAAACCACGTTTTAAAGCCGTTAAGAAAATAGTTTTATCGTGTGTAGTGAAGTTAGAAAATATTATAAGTACATATATAATATTTGTAAAATTCACAACACTCTGTACATTATATTTTTGCTTATATATTCAACCCGCCTCGGCGCATACTCGTATTAAAAATATTATTTAAATGCCAACACGACACACAGATACAGAGTGAGGCGAAATAGAGGAAGAGAGAATTTTTTTCTTACCATAAAATTCCGTCTGTACACTTCGCATAATATTTTTGCTTATTTAAAAACACACGGGCTTTGAGAGAATTTGCAATGTTTGTCTCTTTTTGGTAAGGTTGGTTATATAAAATAGTTTTGGCTTAGACCATTAACAAGCATGAAAAATTCATCCTTGTTAACAGAAGACATATGTGATATCTATATGATGTTACCCATCAGATGTCAAACATGTCATCGTCATCATAGCAGCCGTAACATGTCCACTGTCGATATAATTGGACATAGGCCTCCCCAAGAATCCATGAGTGCTGGGCAAGCGCGTTAGCAATCGCAGAGTGTAGCTTTTGCTTTTGAACTATGCTGCTTCGGGTTGATAAACCACCGCCTGCCAGGTCCGGTACCTCAGTCGCCTCTTTCGACGCTTGGTACAGAGAGGTACTATACGACTCTGCCGGTACCACATACCGAAGTAATAATTTTTCTATCACTTTATTTTAATTAGACAGATGTCAATGTTTTAGCGGCACACGAGCTATTTATATTTGCATAATGATGTATAATTTGTTATTATATTATGAAGGTTTCGTACATAAAGCATATAATGTACAAATAAACCTGTCATTAAGACATAAAATCAATACAGTAATTCACAAACACGTTAGTTTGACAGCTGTCAGTTTAATCAATCTATATTTATTATTTTATTTATTTATAAACATAATTTCCCTGCCTGTGCATTTGAGCTGCAATCTTTTGGATGGATATACCGCCATGTGTCAGTTCTGGTACCTAAGTCGCTTTTCATAACACCCGGCAGAGAAGAATAGCACCTCCCCCGTATTATTCTACTCTGCCGGTATATCACGGCAATCATATAAATACAGTAAAGAGGACAACGTCTGTCGAGTAAGCTTGTAAAAGTATATATTACTCTCTGTCCTGCACTAAATTGAACGAGTAGTTTAATTTTTTTTAAAGAAAATAGCGACGTGTCGCACCGTTCACTTTAGTATTAAATTTGCATACTAATTAATTAATATACGGTCTTTGTTTAAAAATTTAGGGAGAACACTTTTCATATTAAACGCTGGTATACATTTCCAGCCATTCTTAGGCGAGGCACGATTTCATCCCAAAAAATAATTAAACTGCAACAAAAATAGCATAACAATTTAATGATGTTTTACTTGACTTTAATTATACTTTAAACTGTTCGAATGATCTGGTCAAATGTGACCGACATTCTTTTTAAACTATGTCCTATCTTATCTTATGTGCTGTAGGTCGTAGGATCGATCCCCAATCAGGACAAATTAGTATATGATGATTAATTGAATATAATAAATTTGTGTTTATTTTGTGTCTGGGTGTTAAATATGTATTTGAGTATTATATTTGTGCTTTCGCGCAGTCTGACGTCTAAAAGTTCTTTAAATGTCTTATCGTGGTAAATCAATTGGTGGTATATAATCAAGATTTTTGTAAATAATTACTCACAACATCTCATACATTGACCGACTCCATGGTAGTTGCTTAAAGCACTTGTGCTACGGACGCCAGACAACAGAGGAATCACAAATATACTACTTAAACACATATATTTAACATCCAGCCACAGAACAAACACAAATATCAACATATAAATATTTACTCTGGGTGGGAATCTAACCATCTGCGCTATTGGTCCCTTCGAAACTAATAAAATAACACTGATTTAACAAATATACCGCCATCTGTCCGTGGTACCTCCCCTCATTAATACACCTGAATAAAAAGGTACTTAGCCGGTACGCAACTCAAGAATAATAAATAAATAGTTTAAAACAAAACTATACAAAATTCAATGTTTCTATCAAAGTTGATTATTAACATTCAATACAGCTAACGAGTGTTTAATAACTAACAGATATATGTCGATAATGTCAGTCTGTCTGTGTTTTATGCGTGTGGGTGGTGGGACCGGATGCCAGTCGTAAGGCTTCGGACCGGTCTTGCCTCTATCTTGAACTAACTAGTATAAGTTAAATTGACAGATAAGCTCCTCAGTGAATGTATCTGGTTTATAAGAAAAAAAATCATTTTTAATTAAGGTTTCTATATCTTTTACGTGTTGCTATATATAGAGCCGATGGCGCTGATGGTAGTGATCCTGTCTTGGGTGCCAAAGGTCGTAGGTTCGATCTCCACTCAGGACAAATATTTATATGATAATGCTTATGTTTGTTCTGTGTCTGGGTGTTACATATATGTATTTAATTAGTGTATTTGTGATTTCCTCTGTTGTCTGATGTCTGTAACACAAGTGCTTCAAGCGACTTATCTTGCAATCAGGACAATCTATGAGATGTTGTGGTTGACATTTCTCTAAGTATATATGAAGCTACCAACTAAGGCTCTTTCAGAATTGGAGATGTTTAGTATTTTCAAATTGACAACTAATTATTATTCGTTAATGCACGCAAAACTACTTTTGAACGGTTTTGAAGCGTGGTTAACTCTACATTATTCGTCGACGTTTCAGTTACTTTACGGTAACAATTGACAAAAATATTTTGTCACAGGAGAATTGTAGTTTTATCAAAACATTTTATACCTATAAATTGAAAAGTAGGTATTATATACTAAAGCCATGTGGTACCGGCAGAGTAGTATAGTACCTCCCTCTGTACTAGGTGTTGTAGGAGGCGACTAAGGTACCAGCACCGATAGATAACGGTATATCCATTCAAAACAGTAGCTCAAATACATAGGGTGAAGTAATCCACAACATTTACGTCGCTAAAGCTGGCCCTGCGATTACCAACACGCTTGCCGGGCGCGGTAGTTACGGGCAAAAGAGACCCCATTCTTGGAGAGGTCAATGTCCAGCAATGGACTTCCAATGGCTGGTAAGACTTAATCTTATATGCTTTGGAAAATCTACGGCTTGACAATTGAAACAATTAAATTAACATCTAGTTTATTCTGTGCCGTGTGGTAATCTCATATTTTCACTTATACTGCAAGTTGTAACAAACTTGTTACTAGTAACTGGAAGTCCCTAGACACCTGCGGGACTATAGGAAAAATCTGGTCCGCTCTTAAATGGAGATTGGTAATTAGTGATCGACATAAAAACCTCAGTTTAATAATGCACCCAATAGATGGCGTTGGTTGTTGATGTAGGAACGTTTTTCTTCTCTTCTCTTTCTTTTCCTTTTTTTGTTTATTTAACAAGGTTTTGATTGTCATTTTAATTAAATACATCATCATCATCATCATTACAGCCTCCCCCCAAAAAGGGAGAATTTGCGTATAATTGACGCGCTGGGTAAGAATGCTAGCAATCGCAGTGCGTAGCTTTACATAGGGATTGCTGCGGGCCATCTCGACCCTGTTACATTGAAGCTAGACTTTTTGGGTAGATATACCTCTATCTGTCGGTTCTGGTAGCTTAGTCGCATCTTACGACACCTGGTACAGAGGGAGGTATTATTTTACTTTGCTGGTACCTAACGGCAGAATAAAGTAATTATAATGAAATGTTTTACTATGTTACATTTATAAAAGAGATTCCTTTTGGAGTAAATTTTAATAACTTTAAAACTACAGACACTTAAGTTTGAATCGTCCAAAGACAATAATGGTTTCTATAAAGTTATGTGAATGAATAAGTTAATTGAGAAAGGTATCGTGTTTTCAACTATTAAATAATTGTAAAGAAATTAAGTCCAACTTGTGAACTGAGATTCTTTATTTGTTTAATGATCCTGATGACCTTATTATATTATGTGATAGAAGTCAGAAGTAGCAGAGTATATGTTTCAATTAATCTCTACATATAATTATAAATAACTAGCTCTTCGCATACTGTATGTTGTATTTTTTTTTATTAGACCAGGTCGAAAAACAAGCATATAGTCCGCGTGTTAGCTTGGGTCACCGCAGCTCGCAATATCACAAGGATATCACTAGCACGTTGCCAACCTTGTCACTTAAAGACATTATGACACCTAATAATTTCACTGCATTTCTCACTCTTTAAACCGAAACATATCAATGCTAACACTGCTATTTGATGGTAGAAATAGGTAAAAGTCAGGTATCATATCAGACAACCTTTTTTTAAGGTCTACCTCATGTACAATCGTGATCTTCGGGATCGATCAAAATATAAACCAAACAGACATGCTTTTGCTAACCTTACAAATATTCGCGTTCCTATTATAAATATGAAATAGAAAAGGCCTATGAATCAAAAATGTATACCGCAGAATTCCCACGCACGCCAAATTGACCAGTAACACCTAGACACTTCGTGGTGATCTAATAAAAACTCCCTTACAATGAAAAATTTAATCGGACATGTTAAATTTTTCAAAGTCGACTACATCCGCTGTTTAATGTATTTATATTCTCGTGAGAAAGATCCTACGAAACCTGTTTGGGTTCTCATTCATGAGTTTAACTCAGTACAGTTAACGATCAAAATCTACGTTAAGTTGCTTCTCTTAAGATTGTTGTTTTGATTCAAAGTTAATCTAGGTACCTATATTTAATATATACTTCGAAACGGCTTGACCGATTCTCATTAAATTTTACATGCATATTCTGTAGGTTTGATAATTGGCTACTATTTATTTTTCATAGACCTAAGTGATAAGGGCTGTCCAGCCCTGACATGTTTTTAATACATTTTTTGTATAATGTTGCAATAAAAAATACATACAACCTCCTATTTTCAACCTTTGTATAAACGACCCCTGTTGTTTAATAGCTGTTTTAATCATTTAATCAGTTTATTTGATTTATATATCAGAACAACATTTGCCGGAACAGCTAGTAGGTATAGAAAATGAGAAACTAACTAAATGATATATCAACGCAGGGCCTAAACTTAAAGGATTAGAAACTTGAAATTTTACAGAGGGGTTCCTTTTATGAGACTGGATTATTAAAAATTCACCCCTCAAAGAGGTAAATCGGGGGTGTAAAGTTTGTATGAAACTTCGCTATTTTTGAAGTTATACGAATAACACTTAGTAACTTACTAACTTTCTTCGTTGATAAAACACATGTGAAATATTTTTTCGAAAATACTTATACATACTTCAAGGGGGTAAAAGGGGGGCGCAAAGTTGACAAAATGACATAATACGCAATAATCTGTTTTAGAGAAATTACAGAGAATTCAATTTAGCCATTTAAATATTTTGGAATAGACTTTTGTCATTTGTTTGACATTCAATAGACAAGAACTTTCTTTTAACAGACCCGATGGTGCAAATGGTGATCCTATCTTGTGCGCTAAAGGTCGTGGATTCGATCTCCAACCAGAACAAATATTAATTTTATGATATTTGTGTTTGTTCTGCATCATATGTATTCAAGTATTTTGTGATTTATTGTATTTCTCTTCATTTAAGTAAACGACTTTAGTGATAATATTATCTTTAGTTTTATTGAATGTCAAAAATGCGAACGACATAAATAAAGTTGTATTAAAAAAAAAATAAGTCACGGTCGAATTCCGACCACGAGCGACCGCTAGTTAGTATAAATCCGACCATGTCATACACCACGCTTAATCCAACAGATCAAAACCACATTTCGGTGCTGAATAAATTTCGACAGCGACACCATTTGTGGGCGGATAGCGTGTCTGTTTCACTGTCATACAGCCGATACAACCATATCTGCAACGGTGTCTGGTTCCCCGACTTAGTCACCCGGCGTGAGGCGTCGCTAATTTTTTTTCGACCAGCCGAGGCGGTCGGTTTCCGTTGACATTATATTTTGAATTTTTTAATAAAAATGAGGTTTTATAGATTCCTGTGAAAGTTGACTTGATCTTTAAAATGTTTACGTAATCCCGAATGTGGTATGATTGAGGAAATTTGAGTATGTTTTTTTTTTGGTAAGCGTTTATAAAACATGTATACGGTTTCCAAAGATTATACTAGACTTGTGTTATGTTATTTTAATGCTATTTTTTTGTACGAACCTATTGCAGGAATAATCAGACGTCAATTTCAGCGCTACCGAGCGAGAGGGCGAAATCGCTCATTACTGACTTATAACCTGATGCCTTTACTGCTTCAAAAAATATAGTTGCATCTAATTTTCCCCTTTATTTGACATTGTTAAATCATAAGACTACTTCTTTCACGGCTTTAAAACGCGTTTATCTTGATAACAGTTGCCGCAAGGTATCCGAAAAATCGAACAAGAAAATATAAAAAATTATAAATCGCGTTTTGAAGGCGTTAGAAAAAGTAGTTTTAATGTTGGCAAATATTGCATTGTTTAATATCTATTAAAATAAACATATGACTAGTTAGTATTAGAATTGATACACGAATATATTTAACGTGGTTGGTGATGTTTAAGGGTAGAAACAGAATGGGTACCAATACATAAAAACTTTGTAAAGTTCTACCATAAGTTATTTGACACACACACATTTTAGATATTTATATAAAATTCCATGCTGCTTAAGTCTGACAACAATCGCAAGGAGAGAGTAATGAAGCTATACTAATACGATGCTGTTCATCCCAGACTTAATACAATTAAGAATTTTTTTATCTACGACGAAGATAAAAAAGCATCCAGTTCGCCTAATAGTAAACGTCACCACAGCCTATAAATGCTCTTTTCATCATGAAAAAATCACTAGCGCGTCTCCAGCGTTGTGACATGAAGATATTATGACATAATACCCAATAATAATGCCGTGAGGTACCGGCAGAAAAGAATAGTAACTCCCACTGCATCAGGTGTTGCAAGAGGCTACTAAGGTACCATAACCGACAGATGGCGGTATACCCATCTGAAACTGTGCAGTTCAAATACACAGGGCAGGAATGGCAGCAACATACCCGTTGCTATAGCTGCGCGTAAAAACCTTCTTTCTTGAAGAGGTTAATGTCCAGAAGTAGACTTCCAGTGGTATTATGATGATATGATAACCTAGTAATATTACTATTTTACCCTTCAAACTAGAAGAGTAAGATACCGACTCAGGAGATCTATGTATGTAGTCTACCTCAGATTGAGGTACAGTTCAACTCTCACCCGACTAACCTTAACAAGGTTGTAGTGACCTAACCAAGACCCTTACAATTAGTGATATTGTCATTAATCATACTTCGAAACCACATGAAACTTTCTCAAATCAAACATTTGGGTTACACCAATAGTAAAAGCTAACTCATTGGACTCTGGAGATGGTTTGAACAAATATAAGACGTATTTACCGATTGAAAGGCTACATTTAATTAAATATATTAGATAAAGCAAACTCAATAGTTTGTTTTAGGAGTAAAGTTCGATCAAATAATATATAATTGACATGAAACTGTATTTGAAATTCACGACTCTGGTGTATAATGGTTAATACAATACCAATCTATGTTCAAAGTTTGAATCAATCAGCGATAGATTACTATCAATTATTGGGAAATTTCATCTGCATATACTCAAGGCTTGATTGTATTTCATTCACACACTAATATCGATGATGCATCCGCTCATTTTACCCCTACCTTTTGCGCCAAGGGTCATGGGTTCGATACACACTGGACAATTTGTACAACAAAAATTCGCATCTATTATATCTGGTCGTTGGAAATTGGACATAGGTCCAGCAGTGGAATTCCAATGACTGATATGATGATATTTTATCATACTAGTCATTGGAAGTCCGCTGCTGGGCATAGGCCTCCTCAAGGGGGAAAATTGCCCATAATTGCCGCGCTTGGCAAGTGTGTTGGCAATCGCTTAGCGCAGCAGCGCGACGGGGATGCTGCTGCCTATTCCCACCCAATACATTTGAGCTATACTGTCTCGGTTGGATATACCACCATCTATCGGTTCTGGTACCTTAGTCGCCTCTTATGACACCCGGTATATGAGGAGGTACTATTCAACTTTACTGGTACCTCATGACTGCGGTACCGGGTATATATTTATTCAGGTATTATCTTAAAGTTTCCTTTTGATGTCTAACATCCATAACAGAAGTGCTTAAAGCAATTTCGGGGTCAGATCAAAGTATGTGATGTTGTGTAGATTTATTGGCTAATATGTAGTTAGTACTTAGAATGAGGAGGTATATAGAATGATCAAAGTAAGGCTAGCGGATTAGTAAATTCAATTGGATTCATGACCAATGTGCCGTAGAGTTCACGAATAGACGCTGGTGTAGTCACGGGCAAGTGCGTAACAACAATCCTTAAAGAGGACTAGATCTAGATAAAAACCGGTAGATAGTATAAAACCGGTTCTATTAAAAATCTCTGGAATTATATATATTTTAGAAGCGTTGTCAAGCCGTGAGTTACCGGCAGATGGCGGTATATCAATCCGTAATAGTGTAGTTCAAATGCACAGGATTGTGATGAGCTGCAGAAAGCGTCACGAAAGCTGGGCTCTGCGATTGCAAAGACCCTAAAACAGCGCGGGAATTATGAGCGAAATTCGCATTTTCTGAGGTCGGCCTATGTCTAGCAGTGGCCTTCCAATGGCTCTCATGATGATAATGATGATGAATGTCAAGCAATATCACATCTGTACAATAAATAATCTCCTGTCATTTTCCAGGCGTGATGTATGTATGTGACTACAAATTTAAATATAGTACTACCACGTGACGGGGTTTTAAAATAGTTGTGATTCAGGGGTGTTCCCTGAATTCCCGTTCATTATTTTTAACATAAAAAATTAGAAGAATTTCCGTTATTCTGTATCATCGGAATGTATATACTTATATATTGAATCTCAAAGTTCATGACTCACTTTGTTTTTCTAAAACGGATGTGCAAAAATCTTTTGAATTGCTTCTTGATGTTTGTTTTAAACATCTAGATCTTAAACTGACAAACTACACAATGAATATATCCAATAAATTCAAATCAATAAACTTATCAAAGCTAATATTAAATTTAATTTACTTTACTTAAATTTTTATTGCATCGGCGCCACTGTCTAATGAAAATTCGATATGTTTTGCACATTATCTAGTAATTTCATTGCTTATATTGACAGGCCCAAGTGCACAGATGGCAGTGATTAGGATCAAACCTACGAACTTTGGCGTTCAAGACCTATCTTCTAAGTTCTACACCCAGGAAAAATATTTATTTGTTGATATTTATGTTTGTTCTGTATCTGGGTGTTGAATATATGTATTTAAGTGTCATATTTGTGATTCCTCAGTTTTCTTGTGTTCGTAACACAAGTACTTTAAGCTACCGCCAAATAGCAGAAGGGTGAGAGAGGCAGATGATATCCTTGTGATATTCAACCTGTAGACAAGTATCTACAGGTTGCAGTAACGCTAACTATCGCGCGGACCGTACGCTTTTTTGTGAACCTGGTGTCAACATCATCATTATCATTAAAGCCTTTAAAAAGTCCACTGCTGGACATGGCCTTACAAAGAAAGGAGGTTTTTTGCCCATTATTTTTGCGCTGGGCAAGAGTGTTAGCAATCATATTCCTGGCTTTCCGCCCTGTGCATTTAAGCAGCACTGTTCCGGATGAATATACCGCCATCTGTCGGTTCTGGTACCTTAGTCACCTCTTACAACATCGGTGCAGTAGGCGGTACTATTCTACTCTGCCGGTACCTCACGGCACGAGCTGGTTTACTCGTAATAATAATAAAAAAAGACGGTGATTAAAACTTAGACAGATCACTCAAAAGCCTGTGTTGCATTATGGGAAACTAAACTCAACGCAAAATGACAGCACACTGGCGTTTCTCTATACGTCGGAACGTACATTTTTAATGAACGTTTTCGTCCCCTTTAGGGGTCTATATTCAAGATCTTGAAAACGGTAGAGGGACGTTTTCATGGTGAAATGTAAATATTTTCTGTCAATTCTAAGATATACCTCGAATAAATAATAACTAGCATTGCTCCTCAATTTCATCCTCGTATTTCCTTATCCTTTGAGAAAATAGGAATATAATTTAGCTAATATTGTTATTTGATAATGTATCTTTCTATTTATTTAATAATGTTTGAAATCGGTTTAATATTTTTTTTTAAATAATTGGTTACAAACATACTCAAATACAAATCTTGCTTAAATAATTCCATATAGGTAGGAATAACATTTTTTTTCAATATAATATAGCCATGTTATTTCGGGCAAATGTCGCTTTTTAATGATAACAGAATTCTGGAAATCGGTCTACTAGTTTTTTTAGTTTATTTATTACATAATCCTTTGGCAAGCATAAGTCCTATGTATTTCCCAGTAATACTCGTATATACAAATCATCATCATGTTTACAGCCATTGGACGTCCACTGCTGGACATAGAGATTTGCCAATAATTGTCGCGTTAAGCAAGCGTGTGGGCAATCGCAAATCTCAGCTTTTGCGACGGGGATGCTACTGCCCATCCTTGTCCTGAATATTTGAGCTGCACTGATTCGGATGGGTATACCGCAGTAATTTATGGTACAGGCGAGATACTATCTACTCTCCCGGTACCTCAGATCTAATATATAAATAATAATTCATGATTATGGCCCATTGTATGCAAGCGGGTGATGTTTAATGATGTCAATAAGACAGTATATGCTGTACAGAGACTTACATGTTTCACACAACAAGATGATCCAGTTCTTGCCTACACGAAGCGGGTTTTTCAAGATGCTATAGCACCTAGTTCATTATAAGCCATCGGTCGCCAACCTACGGCCCGCATGTGTTTCATAAGTTTTATTCCTGCGGCCCGCAAGTAGCACATAGCTTGTGTTTCGGATATAAGATATATATATATATATTTATTTTAGTACATATAATATATAGGTATATATTTATTTGATTAATGTACAAGACAGCATTTATACATATACTGAGAATATACTAAAATTAATAGCGGGCCGCATAGCTACATTTTCCATTGCGACCCTTGTTTATTAATAAGTTGTTAGTCACTGTTTTCTGCTGCAAATGAGTTTAGAAACCTCTTCTTCAAAGAATGTTATAACTATATTACATGCTATATCATTTGAATTCAGATTGCGTTTATATTTACACGCATATAATAATGATATAGAAGATTTTGTTTGTTTGTACCGATTTAATGCAAAAACCATTTTTAGAAATCTTTCATTATTACAAATCTACATTTTCACTTATTAACATAGACTATTATGTTAAAAATAAATAAAGATCTTGAACTATGTAAGCAAGATTGATATTTTCGTACGTTTGTAACGAGTTAACTCGAAAAGGACGGTGCGTATTTTAAAAATTATTTATACATTCAAAAGCTAAATTATCTGCAAGTTATATAAATGATACATTATCTCCATGTTTTAACGAAAACAGGATCTAAGTGGATAAATGCACAACGCGCTGCTAAACTCAAAAACTCGTTTCACGTTCGTAAACGGATAAGTCATCTAAAATTTTAAAACTTATTTAAACTCTGATTATTTATATTCAATCACAATATATATTTCAAGTTAAATTATTTAAGCCACAATTATGTATTTACTGTCACAACTTTTTGGTGATTAAATTAACATTTATTTTATTTTTATATTGAAACCTTTTTTTTATCCACGTAGACACAAAAGTGAATTCATATTAATGATTATTTTTTTATATAATAACACTAAATATATCAATCTGTTTGTTACGAGTTTTACACATTCACTAATAAACGGATTTAGATACAATTTTGCATGAAAATATCTTATATACTTATAAAAGATCAAAAGTTAATTTTGATGCTTGGCAAGTTTCTGAAAGACACCTAAAGTTCATATGATTTGTAGGCAGAATGCTATCTATATATAAATGTATCCTTATTTCCATTGGTCACGACATCACGCGAGAACAGCTGGTCCCAACTCTTTAATACTCCTTTTATGGTCTGATAATTTAATGTTGGTTTTAATTACATATTTAATACATTAAACCTTTGTAAAGCAAACAATACTAACAACAATTTAAATTACTATCATTATTCCAGCCATTTGAAGTCAACTGCTGGACATAGGCATCCCCCAGAAAGGGGGAATTTTGCCCATAATTGCCGCGCCGGGCAAGCGTGTTGGCAATCGCAGAGCGCAGCTCACGCGACGGGGATGCTGCTTCCCATCCCCGCCCTGTACATTTGAGCTGCGCTGTATTGGATAGATATATCGCAGTCTGTCGATTTGGTACCTCAGTCGCCGTTACGACACCTGGTACAGGGGAAGGTTACTATTCTACTCTGACGGTACCTCACGGCTCAAATTACTGTAATCTCATTTAAATCAAGATATATTTAATTTCCGCACTTGTAATTTCGCGATGTACTTAGAAAACTCAAAATTGCCCATGATAGAATTAGTTTCACGGACCGCAAAACATCGTTTATTTGACATTTGCCTTTAACTAATGACCAGTTAGAAATGACCACCTGCGTTAGATCCTGTAATCAAGGCTCAAGGCTGACAAACCAAGGCCTAGAACCGATCGCTCTTTTACTATCACCACATTATGTTCTGTAGGTTTATTAGAATGTGTATATTTTTAGTTTGCCCCGGAAGATATTCGGGAACGACAGGTTATTTTCTAGGGTTTTGGCTAAACTGATATCTCTTGAGGGGCCTGGTTGCGCAGGTTAGTGGAGAGTTGATCGATCCTCACCCAGGACATATATTTTTATGATGATATTTGTGTTTGTTCTGTGTCTGGTTGTATGTGTTAAACTTGTGATTCCTCTATTATTAGATATCCATAACACAAGTGATTTAATCGATTTATCTTGGTGTCTGGTCAATATGTGAGGTGTGGTGATTTATTATTATTTTTTATTTAAATCGGTTTTCCGGTTAATCATAAAAGCGTTTCCAACAGACAGAGAGACTAAACTTCATTATAAATTTAACTTTATTTAATAACATGATGCGAACAACGCTTCGCAATAAATTGCAACAATTTACGTATTTGTAGACATTTAAGGTGCTATTCTGTCTGACTGTGTTTTAGTCGGAACTGAATAAATGACCGATTATTTTTTGTTAATTGTTTTTTTTATATATCTTGTTGTGGTTTATATTATTTAGATATATTTGTACATTTATTTGTCATGTTTTTAAGCAATTTATTTGGGTGATAGTGCAATGTATGAGATATAGGGTGATTTATATTTTAAAGACCAAAATTATCTTACCTTTTTCCTAATACGACATATCACTAATAATGTATTTAAAAATTGTCACAATATTAACAGATGCGTGTCAGAATTATTGTCTGTAATGGATTATTCAATTGATTCACAATATATATTGAATAATATGAAGCTTCTGCCGGCTGTTATCGGTTACATGTTCCTTAGGGACCGCGAACTTTGCGGACTCTGGTGGTCTCCAGAAACAGTTCAGTTAGAAAAGTTGTTAAGCTAGCATATATTTGTACCTTGTACGTGACGAGTTGTGTGTCTGTTCCCAGTGGATGATAACCGTCATGAATGGGAAAAAAAATTGTCTTTTTTTAAACTATGTATTCATTAATCAAAACGGTCGATGAAAATGTTCAATAACTTCGAGCGTAAAAATAACAAATTATTAACGTTATTAACTAATAAGTGGATTTTAATTGTATAAAATCTTAACCATCCGTCGATTTGAAATAAACACCTAAGAGAACGTGTCCAAACTGCTACCATTTCTGTCACACCTTAATATGCAAATAAAGTTTGATTTCATTTGAATTAATCAAGTCATTTGCTTCTAAATAGGTTGTTTAAAAATTCGCTGTAAATTCTCAAAGGGAATGTTCTTTATTGATATTTATATTTAAATTACCTTCAGTTTGTATTTTTAAACAAGTATACTTGTTTAACCCTTAATTTTGATCACAAATATGTAGTATGGAGATAAGCTTTAAAAATTACTGACTAATTGGGGGCAAGTTTGGGAATGCAATATATAGAAATAAACATTTAAAAAAAATATAATTTGATTAAAATGACAGATGTCATTGTCGTTCGATAAATGTTATTAATACTGCCAACATTAAAGTTCCACATCATACCACAACATATATTCATCACAATTTGCCGTGAGGTACCGGCAGAGTAAATAGTACCGCCCTCTGTTTCCGGTATCGTAAGAGGCAACTATGTAGTTGCCATCCAAATTAGTGTAGCTCAAATGTACAGGTTGGGGATGGGCATCAGCATCCCCATAGCAAAACCTGCGCTCTACGATTATCAACACGCTGGCACAGCGCGGCAACTATGGGCAATATACCCCATTTATCTCACCTAAGAAGAATAGGCTTCCCCTATATCCAACAGTAGACTACCAATGATGATATAAAACTAGCCAAGAATAAAGACAAAAAGACTCTTTGACAGCTGTCAGTCAAATAAAGTTATAATTAGTGGAAAATAGTTCCTATCACAAATCTAAATTTGAATTTCTTTTCTTCAGACTGTCACTTACGTCATATATATTTTGTATTAGGTGATACGTTTTGTGGTTTTTAACATGTGTTTTTTTTGTTCACAAATAACAATATTAAGTCGTAGCTAGAGTTGTCAACACTTGGAGGCTTGTTTTTGTCAAGAATTCTAGATCTGTGTATTATTTTTTCGTTATCACGTTTATATCATTTAGTTTGTATGTTAAACTTTATGAATACCGTTACGATTAAATTTATCCATCAGTCAATGTTAATTATTAAAATCTTAAGTAAAAAGCACCGGAAGAATTAATTCATTTTTAATGTTATAATGAATATCAAAGCTAAAATTAAAATCGTTTAAAATCTTAACGTCTGTTAGAATTCAAAATGGCTTTCATTTGCGAGCGTATTTAACGCAAAATATTGATAACAACATGATATGTCTATTAAATTATCAAAATTGTGATTGTCACTTCTTGACTCAGTTATGTATAAATTCAATAATAATAATAACTTTAATTCAAAAAAAAAAAAATAAGACTTGTAAGTATTTCATGATATTTGTTAATTTGGGGATTTTAACGCGAATGCTTAAATATATAACTGTGAATGTTATGTTTTTATTGGTTTTCGTTATAATTTTGGTAAATTACATGTGTTAGTTAGTGCTAGGCATTATAAACCTAAATAGGCTGGTAACTATAACCTAATTTTAAAATAATTTAGAAATAATCCAGTGTCTTTTCCACTACGCCATTACAGATTAAACGTTTTTGAGAAATGTTTGCGAAAAAAATGTTTGACAACAAAATTTACGCGGAAAAATAAAAGATTGAAAGCCTTTTTTTCATCTAGCACGCCGCGATTCGGTGTAAATTTTTCGGCTTTCATGCATTTTTAACTTAGGCAATTTCCATTTTTGTTACTACCTACAAAAATCTGAAGTGTCTATAAATAATAAATTGCGAGTTCTGTGACAGAGCGCGGCTTCGTCCGATCCGATAATTAAATTGAGAAAAACCTCTGTAAGGTCCCATGTTCTATATCGAGAGAAAGATTTCCATCGGAAAAAGTAACACAATTTACCCCAGGAGGCTTTCAGCCGAATCGAATTTGCGATCGAATCGACTGCCGCTAATAACGACATTTCTTCCCTATGGTAAATAAAGAAAAATGCATAAAGAGGATTCAAATTCAAAAAAGGCGGCGTCATATTATTCCTATCGCTCGCATCTTCCCACCAAAAAGATAAAAAAAAAACAGCAATTAAACAAAAAAGGCTGTATACTCCCACGGCAAACTCGAATCGGCGGAAATTGGCGATTTCGAGCAGACTGGTTTGTCTTTTAATTTAACCATCCGGCGTCCAACCGGTTCCACAGGGTTTCATTCATAAAAAACATATTAAACACACCATTCACTAATACACTATTGTCACTAAAATCACTGCGATCCTGCGTAAACACGGAAAAACAAAACAAAAATCGAACACACGAATTGAAGTGAGAGGGACGTACGCACTGTTCTGTCCTTATCGCGGGGGAAAAGCGCCACAGGTGTTTTCGTCACACGCGGCGGGCGGCACGTCCGAACTGGGCGAGCGCTCGGTGCCGTTTGGCCCCAACGCAGGGCGGGGGAAGCTGCGCGGCGGGGAAGGGTTAGCTGATCAGTAAAGGCCCGGGAACCTAGCAGAGGCTGCGTGGAGCTCGTAGCGCGTGAGGGTTGGAGCGCGCCGGCAGATCCGAATTTCGAACGTTTTGGTTTTAAAACAGAATACATTTAGTACTTTTTCGTTGTACCTCCTTTTAATTTTGTTATCTTTTTTATATTTGAATTAAGAATCCGAACTGTAAATTCATAACCTTTTGGATGTTATTACGTCGTAAGAAGCAATACAGAACACTGATAATAAGACTTACACAGCATACATTTTGGCATTAAAGTCACTTTTTATCTTTCATTTGTATCCGGCATGAAATCATACCTCGCGATAAATAGAGAATAATTAAAATAATTTCATTCCACTTGCGTAGACGTATTTACTAATTATCATTTTTTTTTTTCAATTTGAAGGTAACATCGGAATTGTAAATAACCTTTTTAAAAAAATATTATATACAGAATAAACCTCAATGTTCATCAAATAAGAAAACCCTTTATAATTAAATATACAAATTAAATGGTTTTGAACAATATTTCGAAAAAGTTTGTGATGTAATAATCTATGTAATAGAAGGCAGTCAAAACAAGTACATTCCCCAAAATAAAGTATTTATTCTCAATTTGCTTCACCATCTTTATTTTTGTCTATTCAATTAACAATAATATATAAATTAGATTTGTAGATCTTTGAGTTAATTTATTGTTATACACAGATATAATAGTATTTCTCGAAAAATATTTCTCGAGAATAGATAAGCATTCAGAGAACGTGGTTAACGTCACAAATTTCTTATTAGACAGAGATAAATAATTACAAAAAAACATAGATAAGATATTTTGCTTAACATCTGTCAACGATTCAACTTTTCGATTTGAGGAATAGGCCGACCATGTTTTTTGTGTAACTTATGAAAATAAGTCTGTTTTATTTCAAATAGAGATAATAGTCATTTGCGTTGTATATTTTTACATGGTGAAGTACCTAACTTTAATGTCATATAGTTTTCTGGACATATTTTCTATGGGAATTATAAAATCTTCCTGTAGGAATTTATATCCTACTAAGATTGATGATTATATCTCATATATTTTTTTATGAAGAATATGAAAGTTATTGAAAATAGTAATAGCATTTATAAGGTGCAGTCACTTTAGATAAAATTGAAGTACCCGGGTAATTTTGGTCAGTCCTTTTTATATAATTAATATATGAATATTTAATCTTTCTCTTCATCTTTTGCCGTGAGGTATCAGCGGAACAGACATTTTGTGTATTTCGTATAAATCAAAACAATAAATTACGTAGAAAGAGACTTTGAGAGAAGCCCCGTCAACTAAATATGTAACAGATTTACTTGAAAATATTTTCTTTCTTTAAAATGCTTTTAATCGATGAAAACCATGAATAATACAAAGATACCCTAATAGTACAAAGTTACCCGAATTATCTGTAAAGATTTACATATATCAACATTATCATCATATCACATGTAGGACGTCTATTGGCAAATCGCTAACGTGATAAGGAATATCTTAGACTATTTTTTCATGTATCTATTATTTTGACAGGAGTGGGTACACACAGCAACATATCGATATTAATCTATAATAGCGAGACATTGGAGTTCAAAATTGATTGAAAAAAAATATTTGGTTAGGTTAATCAGTTGCCCATTTTACTACTCAGGTAGAACTATGCTAGTGGGTAAATAAGGAGTAAAGGCCATGACCCATCTGTGGGCCAAATGTGGGCAAATAAATTTTAAGAACTATGTACTAAGATTAAGGCCAACGGCTTAGCTCGCTCCTCGTTTCCCGAAGCACGAAGCATTAAGCAATAACCATAAATAAAATCTTTATAGTCCGTAACATTTTATAAATCACATTAAAAAAAAGGCGATTGTTTATTTCACACACTTGTTTAAAAGTCAATAACTTTCAACAACCGCCCAGACACGAAAAAAATGTTTACCATAACTACTGATAAATTACGTTACGAGAGAAAAAAAGGACCAAGGAGCAAGGTAGCATCTTGCCCCATTTTTTATTCTCACGCAACCCGTTTCTTTTTTTGGGGGACCCGTTTTTCGGTATCTGGTACCAAAAAAATCTGTGCTTGTCCCATCGACTTTTATAACTCTTTTCTTTATATACTTAGAGTTCAAAATCATTTGCGTTTATATTATCGAGCTCCAGTACGTGATTTTATACAAATTTATCACTGCGGTTTTGTGATTTATTGTTGATGCTTATAATTATGTATATAAGGTTGATTATCGTTTGTTTGTTTATAGTTATTGATTGCACGTTTAATGTTGTATTCATGGACACCTGATTTCAAGAGGTTGGTCTTGTTTTGGATATTTTTTTTCCTTTAATGTCGGTGCTTGATGCACAGGTGTTTTGTCTGGTACTAGTTTATTGGTTTCGGTATCTTTTCGGTTTCGTTTAATAATTTCGATGACAGTTTCCAATAGTATTAAGTTTCTGTAGATTGATTGGGTAATGTAATTCTTCATGCTTTTGTTCCTTTGGGAATTTGGATAAATCCCTTTTTGATCATTGTTAGAATTAAATTAAGTAAACGTTTTAGGTTTTTTTATGTCTTATTAAGGTATAGAGAGGTCGGTGTCACACAATTTTTTATCCATCTACCCTTAGTATATAGTGATCCTGTCTGATGCGCGATGCGAAGGTGCCTCGACGAAGGTGGTTCGTTGCCCACCTATGACAAATATTTATAAGATGAAATTTATGTTTGTTCCTGGTGTCTGTGCCTAGTTGATTAATATGTTTATGATACTATTGTTGTCTGATATCACTAACACAAGTGCTTAAGCGACTTATCACGGAATCAGGTCAATGTATGAGATGTTGTAGGAATTTATTATTGACTTATGGCAACTCCTTCAATATTATCAATGTAACTTAGTCATGCTAATATCTTTTTATTTATGTATGTAATTAACCATTCAAATACCCATAATTTTTTATAATAAGTATGTAAAAGTTCTATTTTAGCCGTGACGTACAGTCTGCGTAGAATAGCACCTCCCAATGTAACAGGTGTTGGAAGATATATCCATGCAAAAAAGTCAGCTCAAATGTACAGGGCAGCAGCTTCTCTGTCACCAAAGCTGTGCTTTGCGATTGCCAACACGCTTGCCCAGCGCGGCCATTATGGGAAACATACCCCCTTTCTTGGGGAGGCCTATGTCCAACAGTGGACTTTTAATGGCTGGTATGATGATGATGTTGAAATGTATTCTTCTATATATATTTCTTTAATGCCCTTGAAAGCACAAGCAGCTGGTATGGAAATGGCCATGATCTTGGCATAAAGCCTGAGCTAATTTTAATTTCCGAAAAGTTCCTGCGTAATGCTTCAACAGTTATAAGAAAAGAATACTATTGTAGGAGTACCGGAAACGAATAGGGAACTATTCGTTTCCGGTTTTCCTTTATACCATTTGTCGACAGACAGACAAAAATAATTGACAATGGTTTTATACGTAATCACGCTACATTCATATACATATGGTTAAACACATTGATTTAGGAATAACAAACTGACACTACCATTTTATTTATAACAATTATTACACTCGATAGAACAACACGTTAATAGAAAATACTAGTTCTATTTTAATTTCTCATGCAGCGGGGGTCCTCCCACACTGCGACGCCATCTGCCATGTACATGCGTGACCTAATTCAGGAACCCTGCATGTAATGTTTTCTATTTTTGAAATTGGAATAGTTCTTTTACATCATCAGCCATATGACGTCTACCGCTGGACGTGGGCATATCCAGATCCAAGCGATGGCTCAAAAAACCGGTTGAGTTCAACGCCATCCTGCTCATTGCTTTGCCATTTACAGAATTGTGAAAACGGATTAAGTATATTACTAAATAATAATAATAAATAAAGTATTATGCGTCAAACATAAAAATTCATTAAAGAAAGAGTAATTATAAAGTATAATGGGGGGCTTTATCGCAAATAGCGATTTATTTCAGGCAACCTTTGGATGGAAAAAGCAAACAAAATAAAAAGGTAGTTAGAGGTATCATTAAGATCTATAGAAAAATATATTAAATATACATCATACAAATAGATTGTATTTAAGGAAATATAATTAGATATAACTATAATAAAAAAGCCTATATATATATATAATTAGCCGTGAGGTACCGGCTTAGTAAAAAAGTACCTCCCCCAGTGGTACCAGGTGTGTGTACCAAGTGTCGTAAGAGGCGACTAAATTACCAGAACCGACAGATGGCGGTATATCCATGCAAAAAAGTCAGCGCAAATATACAGGGCGGGGATGGACCTTAACAATTATGGACCTATAAATCCCCCTTTTTGGGGAGGACTATAAGCAGTGGACTTACAATGGCAGGTATAATAATGATTGTATTTAAGATAATATTTTTAATATTATACCCGTGTTGTCCAAGTTCACCGACAGATGGCGATATATCCATCTGAAACAACATAGTTTTAATAATTGATATCTCGCCATCTATTGGATCCGGTACCTCAGTCGCCTCATGCGATACTTGATACACATGAGGTAGACCTCTTGCAAAGATCGTCTGAATTAGTACCTGACTCTCACCAATTTATACCGTCAAATAGCAATGTTTGTGTTCCGGTTTGAAGGGAGAGAGAGCCAATGAAATTACTGGGTAAATGTGATATTGTATCTTCAGTTCACAAGGTTGGTGAGACGCTAGTGATATCCTTGTGTTGACACGTTTGCTGTCTTCAATATATAAAAAGGGTACCTTCCTTTTTATCTATCTTTCTATTCTATTCCGTTCTATGCTGATTATTGAAACAATAAAATACCCTAAATTTACCGATGGGTTAACAGATGGCTTTGTAACGTGACCTGGCATTATGATAAAACTATCTGTCTAATAGCAAAATCAGTACCATCAAATACACAATTAATATTTTGGTGTCAATAACCTCTATATCCAATTAAACTTGATCTCTCTTTTCCTATTAATTCGTTCCTAAGCATGGGTCAGCAAAAAATTTAGTTTATCAGCATAACTTGATCTCAACCAGTTAGATGTTCGTGCGTACATATGGTTCTATTAATACTGGATAATTTTGTGAAATTCCACTTTAAGAAGACCTATGTATTTAAAGATTTCGTATGTGTTGATGGTTCTATATTAATGGACCTATTTTAAATGTAGGCGTACATTGATGTCATATATATTGTTTTTGGAGTTGTTATGTAATTCAGTATGCATATAATATTATTTATTCGTTTATAATTTTGCTTTAGAAGTTTAATAATTTAAGAACGATATTTTAAATAATAATTTGTTTGTTACAAGTTAGCGCGTGGAAATGTATTATTAAAGTATTGTCAAACTTTAGTTAGAGAAATATACCTATATATTTTGAATTTTTTAGCATATAATTAATTAGCATATTATAATTGACAAGTCATATTTAATAATTTCTGTAAAAAAAATTCAAATACTTTTACCAACACGTAGAATATATATTAAAGTTCAAAAATCACTCCCGCTCACGTTGTCCGCGGTCACCCATCCTGGAGCTGGACGCAGCGAGCGTTGCTTAACATGTGCAATCAATTAAAAAGGTTAATCAAAGTAAAGCAAATCTTTCCCACCGTCTATTTCGCGGTTACCTCGAACCTGTCTATTTATAAATGGTAGTGGCGTGCTCTAGGGTTGTCAGTGCACATTTAATAAAATAAAATTAATTTAATAATGTTTCTATAAGAGATGAATGAAGAAGATGTATGAAGAAGATATTGAACAGAGAGTAAAAAAGCTAGAAAAACTGTCAATGGAGCCTTACATGCTTTTATGGGCAGTCAAAATGTGTCAAAAAGGACACGACTAGCTGTTCATAGAGGTGTGTTGGTTCCAACACTGACATATGGTAGTGAATGTTTGGTATGGCAGAAGAAGCACGCGAGTGTGGTGTACAAGATCATGTTTTGACAACAATAGAGAAAGGAATGTTTGGACATGTAGAAAGGATGGATGAAAATAGAATGGCTGCACAAAAATATAGAGCGGAAGTGATTCGAAGAGTTGGTATGGGATAACCGAGGTAGAAGAGGTTTTAAAGAAGGGCCAGGTAAGAAGTACCAAGAATAAACGAGCGTGTATGAAAGGACGAACGCGACTGAGGGAAGCGAGAGAGATATACCAAAATCGTAACAAGTGGAGATCTTTTGTCTCTGTCTACTCCGATGGGACCCACGCGTGATGTATGTATGTATGTACGTATGAGTATGTATATATATGTATATAAAATTTATATGATTAATGCCTTGTGGTACCGGCAGAATAGAATAGTATCTACCCATGTACCAGGTATAGTAAAAGGCGACTGAAGTTCGATGCGACTGAAAGCGATATATAAAAAGTAAATAGAAAATATAACTTTTTATGTAATGTTTTATTTTGTAAGCAAAAAATTAAATAGTTCAATATAACTGATTATTCAAGTAATTATCATAAACTCAAACTGTAAATATTCTTTATTTCAGTAGGCCTATACGCAAAAGCAAAAATTAATATTTCGGTAAATTGTAATACTAGATGATATTATACTCATAAGACCGATGAATGATGACTCCACGGGATCAGAGTCATTTATAATAGGCCTACCATAAACAAGTCTGACTGCGCCAGATGAGTCTTAAAACTAATTTCAATGCAGGTTCGTTGCTCAAGCAACCAGAAAGGTACGTACTAGAAAATCTGGTGGCGATTAACAAGTAATATAAGCATTACAGATACTGAGTAAATCCAGCAAACAAGAACCCGATCTTAAGATTCCTTTCACGGACTGAAAACTGTAATACATAGGTTTGAATATGGGCGTATCCAAGTTCTTTTTTTGAGATTTGTTCAGTATTTTCGAGTCGTGTAGGCGCGCGGGCGGGCCGCGCAATGCTGCTAGCAAGTATTGTTGAGTATAAGGTATTGACGAACGCGCCAAGTAATTTTTAGTTGTAAAAATGTTGTATCGTAAACCAATTGCAAAAAAACGTCTCCTTAATTTTTATCGATAAAAGTAGATAAAATACCTACTTAGTACGGACGTCAACATTATCCAGGGCCCCAGGGAGGGTCAGTTGCCTTTTTGCGACGGGCGTGCTGATCCATTTCCTCACCCTCTTGGATATACCGCCATCTGTCGGTGCCGGTACCTTAGTCGCCTCTTACGACAACTGGTACAAAGGGTGGTACTTTCTTATTGTGCCGGTACCGCAGAGCCAATATAAAAATATAATTATGCTTTCGGGTAACACTAGCAGCAATGCATATTTATAATTATTTTAATTGACCCTACACCACATGTCAGGTTACTTCGACCCTTGACCTTTCAAAGTTCAGAGTAACCTACATCAAAAGTATTAAACCTGCACACTTGTTAGCTTTTCATCGATGACCCTATAAGTGAAGGGATCCAGACAACACGTGCACGAATGACATTTGAGTTTCTAGGCTTCACTGTATCATCCTAGTAAAATTGTCGTTGCCAAGTTATGGGGCCTCTTAATAACTATAGGTTACTTAAGATTGTTTACTTAAAATATTAGATTATTTTAACTAAGTTGGAGTTAAGTTGCAATTCTCAAGAATTTGTCTACATATATATATATATATATATATATATATATATATGTGTATAGCCTATAGATGCTCGTAATATCACAAGGATATCACTAACGCGTTACCAACCTTGTGGCTTAAGTATATCATGCCACATTACCTGCTTCTCTCATCCTTCAGACTGGAACACAGCAATGTGAACATTGGTATTTAGCGGTAGAAATAGGTGAGATTGCAGGTACCAATGCAGATTATATTTTATATGAGGTTTACCTCAAGTAAAATTTTGCGACTGTAAGATGCTGTATTTTTTATCATTTTAATAGTAGTTGTCACTAACTAGATCCAATGACCGCCCGTGATATCACTAGCTCGTTTTCTACCTTATGACTTGAAGATATTATGTTACATTACCCAGTAATTTTACTGTCACTCTTAGCATTAGAACCGGAACACAGTATTGCGAATTTGTATTTGGCGGTAGAAATAGGTGAGAGTGAGGTACCAATGCAGACGACATTTGCATGAGGTACGCTCATGCATATTTCGTTTTGAACTTAATGTCAACGATTCGATTACCTTAATATTATATTAATAATAAAGAGGAATCACAAACATGTATTCAAATGTTATACATATTTCTAATCCAGATACAAAACAAATACAAGAATCATCTTATTAATGTTTGTCCTGGATGTGGCTCGAATCCACGACCCTTGGCGCACAAGACAGGATCTCTACCGTCTGCGCCATTAGGCCTGTCAAATTTTAACATAATCACTATGTTTATCCTGTTTTGGGAATGTAACTCAATTAATTTCATATCATCATCACTATATCAACCTTTGGAAGTCCACTGCTGGACATAGCTCCCGATGAAAGGGAGAGTTTTACCTATTATTGCCACCCTGGACAAGCATGTCGGCAATAGCAGAGCGCTGCTTTCGCGACGGGGATGCTGCTGCTCATCCTCACCCTGTCCATTTGAATGACGCTATTTCGGATGGATATATCACCATCGGACGGTTCAGATACCTTAAGCGCTACTTACACCACCTGGTACAGGGGGAAGTACTATTCTACTCTGCTGGCCCTTCTTGGCTATTTATTAATTAAAATTTTGGCTTTTCAAAAGTACTAGTGATAAAAGATAGATGGGATGTTAAAGATGATGTTGTAACAACCACAATAAAGAAAGGAATGTAAAGATAGTTTGACATGTAGAAAGGATGGATGAAAGTAGAATGACTGCAAATAGATAGAACGGGAGTGAATGGAAGAGTTGGTATTGGACGACCGAGGCGAACGTATCTTAACCAGGTAGAAGAGGTATTAAAGAAGGTCCAGTTCAGAAGTACGAAGAATAAAGGAGCGTGTATGATAGGACTAATGCGAGTAAGGGAAGCGAGAGAGGTGTGCCAAGATCGTAGCAAGCGGAGATCCATAGTCTCTGCCTACCCCGTGGGACACAGGCACGATGTATGTACTAGTAATAGGCCACTTAAATAATAATATTAATGAGTTCGAATTTGATAAGTTTTAAGCTATATTTTCTAACATTCAAGTCTTCATCTCTCATAATAAAACTTCTTTTGAACGTCTTTAAAACGGAACTTTAACTTCTTACATTTTTAATTCGACGTCTCCCAACAATAACAAAACATGTAGAGTGCGATTTTTTTTCTTATTTTACGGTTTTTAGTTCAAAGTAATTTCGCGTAACCACTTTTAAAATTATCTCGAAGTCAATGATGATGAGAGATTGTGTAAATTTATCATTTAAACTAAATGAATGCTAAATTACAGTTTCTAAACATCAATAAATGTTAGAACAAGGCAACTATTTGCAGCGAGTATCCAGTTAACATTTCATCTCGACGCGGATCAAGTGGTATTTGAATTCGTGCGTGTCTGTGTGTGCGTTTCGCAATACATATTTAGGTTCACACAATACCTTGTTGGGTATTAAATTAAAATTGTTTATAACTGATTGCATAAACGAGGTATACCAGCTGTAAAGATGGCTTAGATGTTTTGGAGTGTTTGTTTAGGGTAGGTCATGATACGCGTTTCTAATTGGATCATTATCATCAATAATCGAGCCTCGATGGCGCAGATGGTAGAAATCTTAACTCGAGCGCCAAAGGTCGTGGGTTCGATCCCCTCCCATGACAAATATTTATATGATGATATTTATATTTCACCTGCAAGATGGACAGCCGATCTAACTAAAACCATAGGATCTCGCTGGACACAGACCGCATAAAACCGGTCCTATTGAAGATTACTTGGGGAGGCCTATGTCCAGCAGTGGACGTCTTATGGCTGATATAATGATGATGATTTGTATTTTTTCTCTGTCTGGGTGTTAAATATATGTATTTAAGTATTATATCTGTGATTTCCTGTAGTCTGATGTCCGTAACACAAGTGCTTTGAGCGACTCATCTGGGAATCAGGTCAATGTGTGAGATATTGTGGGAATTTATTTATTTATTATTTAAAAGCCACTATTGACAGCATTCGCGCTGAGAATGTTGATAAAATAGAGTTATGGGTTGTAATAATAACTACTTTTTTATCAGATCAGATCGACAAACAAGAATACAGTCCGCGTGATAGTAAGCGTCACCGCAGCCTATAGACGCTCGAAATATCACGAGGATATCATTAGCGCATTGCCAACTTTGTAGTATTATGTCACATTACCCAGTAATTTTATTGCCTCCCTCACCTTTAACCCGGAACACAGCTGTTATTATTTTATCATTAACTAACGAAACGTCTCGGCCTCGCATGGGTGATATGAGGATAAAAAATGTTTTTTCCTTATAAGTGGACATATACTACTCAGGAGTTTTTGTAGAACTTTTTATTGTGTACAATACTGTAGTACATCATTTTGAAGTACATACTTCTGAAATTATTAGTATTTCTCTACTATATTATGTATGTTTTATATATATATATATATATATATATATATATATACATATATATATACATATATATATATATAAACCTTCCTCTTAAATCATTATATATATTAAGATTTTCCTAATCTCAGGTCCGATTAGAAAAAATAATTCAATATTGGATAGTCCATTTATCGAGAAAGGCTTCATAACCCCCAAAGTAAATATACCCCGCGGACGAAGTCGTGGGCATCATTAGTAAATATAAGAAAGTAGTTAGTTGCTCCTTACAACTATAAGTTAATTATGAATAAGACAAAACAGTGTTAGTCGGTTTGACTTGTAATACAAATCTCTAAAATCATTAAATATCTATTTGTTTTTTATGGATTGCTTCGAAATTGTAAACGTTTAAAAAAAAAAAATTTACATGATAATTTCTAAAAATACACACAACATCTCATACTTTGATAAATAGTTTAAAGCACACGTGTTACCGACATCAAACTATAGATGAACCACAAATATTATTCTTAAATACATATATTTAACACCCAAACACAGAACAAACACAAATATCATCATATAAATATTTGTCTTGGACCAAACCCACGACCTTTGGCACACAAGATAGGATCACAAACATCTGCGCAATCGGGCCCGTCAATTACCATTGAAGAAATAGTGATTTCTTACCACGACAAGATCCCTAGAAATAATTTCGTCGTCTTAATTAAGTTACAGTTGCGGTAGCAAAACGGTGGTGCAGTCCCCCAGCAAGGATGCAGGTTCGAATCCTAAAGCCTGAGACATGTTCATTTCTAGTATAATTCATCATCGTTAATATATCAGTCATAATGTTCACAGCTGGACAGGTCTCTGAGGTATCTCCAATAGGACCGGTTGTATGCGGCCTGTGACCAGCGAGATCCTCCGGTTTTAGTCAAATCGTGTGTCCATTGCAGGTGGACGCTCTACACTGCGTTTGCCGGTACGTGGACTCCATTCCAGAACCTAGCTATCAATAACTGTAAATATCTTTAAACAATTCATTGTCAACATCATCGTAGGCCTCTCCAAGAAAGGAGAAATTTGCCCATCATTGCCGCGCTGGGTAAGAATGCTGGCAACCGCAGTGCGTAGCTTCGCACCGGGAATGCTGCTGGCCATCTCTACCCTATTGCACTTAAGCTAGACTTCTTTGGGTGGAGCTGTCGGTTCCGGTACCCCAGTCGCTTCTTTCTACACCTGGTATAGAAGGAGGTACAATTCTATTCAGCCGGTAAAACACGGCAACTCTCGTAGAAAAGACAACGGCACTATATATACTCTATCCTTATTATTAACAATTAAAATACACGAACGGATTGATTATATTTGATCTAAAATGGAAAGTGTATAATGCTTAATGCAATGCCACCCGAGGTGGGGAACAGTGAGTGTAACATAATATCCTCGGGTCACAAGGTTGGCGACGCGCTAGTGATATCCTTGCGATGTCGCAAACATGTTTAGGCCCTAATAGTGTGACCGCAGCCATTGCTAGTTACATAACACTGGCAGGGATCCGCAGTTTTAGTCTTGTAGTTCTCATTTACATATTTATTTATAAACCTAATTATACGGGTTATCCCAATTATTCCAATTACACAATTATGAAGTTGTGACAAAAATTAAATTAATATACAGCCTAATTATTAATGACTAGCAGTGCCCGCGACTTCGTCCGCGTAGAATAGTGACTTTGGGGGGTCTAGTAGCCTTTTCCCCGTTTTTGGAACAAATATTTCCAAACAAAAGCAAACAAATATTTCCTTTTTGTAATATTAGAATAGATAAGCGATGTTTCACGATCTCACGCGCGTAATTCCAGTTTCCATAAATATATGGAATTGATATATAGCCATCATATCATTAAAGCAGCCGTAGGATGTCCACTGCTGGACATAGGCCTAGGTAGGCATACAAGGGGAGGATGAGGCTTTAGTGTAGTCCTCATCGGGTTGCACAGTAGTGAGTGGACCCACTCTGTTGATCGATGACTCTGGAATTGACGTCTGAGACCAGCAATAGGTTCGTCCGAAAAAAAAAATGCGTATAGCCCGGAGTGATGACAATCGCAAGGCGTAGCTTCATGATGGTAATGCTGTTGCCCAACCCCGCCTGTTGCATTTGAGCTTCGTTATTTAAGGCATTTTATTCACTAGTTTTTATAGTAGGGTCTTTCCTGATTGCTGGATGGAAGTGGCTGTAATTTTTTATGCTTGCACTTGCGTTACGAACATAAGATAAAAAAGGTTATTGTCCGTAACACAAGTGCATTGAGCTACTTACTTCGGAATCATCAGGTAATTAATGAATGAGATGTTCTGTAATTTTACTATAACCTGTTAATAATAAATAATTCATTGTTATTATTATTAATTCTCAGCAAAAAAATGTATGTAAGCTTTTTTTTCTTAACTCTATAGTAGGAATTCAACAAGTTCTGCATTTAAAAACATGCTTCGAGCAGTGTTCGAAATTCGAATACACGTTGTCTCAAGGGTTCCTTTTTTCAAATCCGGTGTGCGAGCAGGACATACCCACCCCGTCTCTGTCTAAACACCATGCGCGGTCGAATTAACGACGGCCTAAGTCAGGTGGCATCTAAAAAAAAAGCAATTTGTCTTTGAAAAAAGTTAATCGCCTATGGTAGTTGTCCCTTTTGAATTGATGTATTGAGCCTCAATTTGTTGTCGGGTAAATAATAGATGTTACATCGTTATTACTGTAAATTATTCGTTGAATCAAAAGATTTATGAGTTTAAGTATTTTTAAATGTCATTGAAACACCTAAGGTTTTAAATTCATCATATAGACGTGTTGAATTTTTTGTGATGAAAATTGCAATGTAACCGTGAGCCTTTTAATTAGACAAGGTCAAGGTGACAAAAAGCGTCACTGCAGCCTATAGACGCTCGTAAGTCACTGAAATCACTAGCGCGTTGCCGATTTTGTGACTTGAAGATATTATGTTACATTGCCTAGTAATTTCACAGCCTCTTTCACCCTTCAAACCGGAACACAGCAATGCGAACACTGATAGTTAGCGGTAGAAATAGGTGAGATTGAGGTACCGATGGGAACAATCTTTGTATGATGTCTACATTATGTAACTTGGAAAAAAATATCACACATCATTTTATACATTGACCTGGCTCCGAAATAAGTAGATTAAATAACTCTGTTGATTTTCATCGTCCTATATAACAATTCTCAGAGAAATAACTGGGTAATGTGACATTATGTCTTCAAGTCACAACGTTGGTCCAAAGGTTGGTGTTATATGTTAATATATAATTTTATTATATAGTTAGTAAATGTATATTATAGATTTAATTTTATTTTTTTTGACATATTAATTTTAGTTATAGTAATAAAATACAAAGTTACGCTAACAGATAAATTTAAAATCTAATTAACAAGAAAATTGTACTGCTAGATGGTCAGGACTGGTATTACAGCTAGACCCTAATGTTTTTTACTTCTAGTTTAAAAAATCTTACTCCCTCCTCCGAGTGTAGTTGGAAATAGGATGTATACCATACAATTTGTGTAATGGCTATCCGTTATTTCATGTTTCGTAGAGTTCTGTAATGGTGCCTTGATATTTTTGTATGAGTGTGTGTGTATGAGTCACGGTGTGTATGAGTCTTTTAAATGGATTCAAGTTTTATAACCCAACTATTTACAAATGTCAAAGTTGAACTTTTACGTATTTTATTCCAAATTTAAATTAATAACATTATACATCGACGTCACTATGAGGTTAGTCGCTTAAAACACAATTTATAAAAATCAGACAGCAAATGAATTATATATATAATGCTTCAATACATATTTAACACCAGACACGAAACAAAGACTAATATGAATTATACAGGTAAATGTTTGGCTTGGTTCGGAATCGAATCCACGATTCTAGGCGCCTAATATAGAGACACTATGGAATACGCTCTTGATCTTGGGCAAATTATCTTTAAGAGAATTAAACGCATTTTCATTTTAATGACTCACAAATGTTTACCATTGTTGTTTCGGCTATTGAAAGTGCTTGATCACTCTTTTTGAAGTTCTCATCTAAAATTAATACACCAATAAATCCAAAAACATAATCTTTTGTTATTTTTATCACCATTGGAAGTCCAGTGCTAGAAAGAGGTCTAATATATTAACAAAAGCATGATTGCCGCGCTGGCCAAGCGTGTTGACAATCGCAATCGCGTGCAGCTTTCGCGACGGGGATGCTGCCGCCCATCCCCGCCGAATGCGCTAGCTAGCTAAAATGCACAGCTTAAATGTAATTACACACATAACCATATTAAACAGTTTTCTAAGGGAGGCCTGTGTCTAACAGTAGACTTTCTGTAGTTTATATGATGATGATGATGATTTGATACCTCAAGCTGGTGAACCGATTTCGATAAAATTTAGAATACAAATAGCTTGCTTGAATCATGCAGAAATAAATACAAGAACAACATAGACTTTTTTGATCCAGGAAAAACAAGAATTCCCAAGGAACGTGATTTAATACTTGATATACCAATTAACCAATTTCAGTCAGCCTAAACACGAAGCGGTCAAATTTTGTAACACCGGTGTTGAAACCAAAAAAATCATTCATCATTATACCAGCCGTTAAAATTCCACTGAAAAAAAAACAAAGCGCAGCTTTTGCGTTAGGGATGCTGCTACCCATCTCTGCCTCTGTGTATTTGAGATGCCTATGCTGGATGGATATACCGCTATTTGTCACTTCTGGTACCTCAGTTGCTTCTTACGAGACCTGGTGCAGTGGGAGGTACTATTCCACTCGCCCGGTACTATTCCATGGCTTGAAACAAAAAAAAAATCATTATAAAATCCAATTAGGAAGTGAATGTCGTGCCAGTGATTGGGAAATATTTGGTCAGCTTACATTCAATCAAGATTAGAAAGAATAATTGTGTACATTTTTCATATTGACGCGGCTAGACGACTTATCAGGCCAGTTCGACGGCCTCAAAACGCGGTTTATTTCATCTTAGGCTTTCCACAGCTGGACATATGTTTTCCAAAGAGGTTTCTAATAAGTCCACAGTTATTTTATGTCATGTCAACTTTTCTTTTTGATAGTCGCGTATCTATGGTTTAATTGAGCAATATTTCCAAAAACGTACAAGAATGACTAAAAGACTTTCTTAAGAGACTTCTAATGGATTTAATAGTTTGACGGGCTTGATTGCGCAGATGGTAGTGATCCTATTTTGTAGGCCAAAGTCGGTTCGATCTTGGAGTAAATATTTATATGTTGAATATTTGTTTTGTGTCTGGGTGTTATATCTAAGAATTATATTTGTGTTAGCTCTGTTATATGAAATCTTTAATCTACTTCTACTTTAATCTATCAAAGTTCGTGGAATTGATTCCGACCCAGAGCGAATATTTATATCATGATATTTGTGTTTGTTCTGTGTCTGGGTGTTACACTTAAGTAATTTAATAGTATATTTAATTCCTCTGTTGTCTGGCGCCCATAACACAAGTTCTTTAACCGACTTACCATGGAGTCAGGTCAGTGTATGAGATTTTGTAGGAATTTAATTAGAATAAGAAGATAATTTAGTGAAAATATTTTTATTTTTTCGGTGAACGTTTCGTTTGTCGTGTAATCTTGGCTGTGTAGGTATTAATGAAAGGCCCGATGGTGCAGATGGTAAGGATCCTTTATCGTGTATCAAAGGTCATGCGTTCGATCCCCTTGATATTTGTATTTGTTCCCTGTCTAAGTATAGAATATATCTTTAAGTATTATATATATATTTGTGATTTATATAGGATGTAATTTATTTCATGTATACTTTTAAATCAGATACGGATTGGGTCCAACTGTTGTTTGTTTATTTTTGTAGTTAGATTATTAGTTAGTTCTTGTTATTTTTAAAGTAGATAAATAAATTATTAGTTATGAAAAATATAAATAACTAAAAACTGTATAATACAGAATCATAATAGAAAATGTTTGCTCAAAAATATGATTCAGTTGAAAAAGTTAGCAAAAGCATTATAGTGTTTTTTATGTAGTCCGAAGTTTTTAGACTAAAAACTGGGCAAACAGCAGACCTGCTAGGCTTTAAATTCCAGTATGTGCTAAGTAGCTGTTTTCACAGAGATATATTAAAT
>JACJUM010002842.1:1485296-1543212 GCA_020976665.1 Heortia vitessoides | reverse complement strand
AAAAAAAAACAAATCATACTAACTTTGGAGAGTTTTTTCCCGTTAGGGGTCGAATACTACAAAAATCCTATCTTAATGCTCCTTTGCTCGTTATAAAAGGAACCCCTATACAATTTCAAGTATCTAACCCTAATAGTTAAGGCCTTACGTTGATATAATAATAATAATATATATGAAGCGTTTCTAAGTCATTGCAATTTGGTTTTATAATTAATAGTGAACGCATAAATACATTAAAACATTATTCTCATCAACATGACATCCACTGATGGGCGCAGGCTTCATTGATAATCTATTGTACAGGGCGGAAATGGGCAAGAGCATCCCCGATAGAAATGTACGCTCTACGATTGCTACCACGCTTGGACAACGCGGGAATTAAGAGCAAAACACCCCTCGAAGGCCTATAACCAACAGTGGATGTCCAATGGTTGATATAATGATGATGAAGCCAATATCGGTACTTCAACGTCTTCCAGTAATAGATTCCATTAAAGATAATATTATCTAGAAAAATACAGTCTTGTTTCAGGTGTCCGACGGGACACGAACCTGCGTTATTTTCATGCTGGAAGGATTTCTCTACCGTTGTCAGATACTTTAGCAGACATGTCCAATTGTTCCTAGTGTTCTTGTGTTGAGCAATCAGTTTCATTTTCTCAATATTGTATACAGCACTTAAATGTCAGATTCGAGTCCCGCCTAATACCAAAGAGAATTAGATTTTCTTCTAGTAAATATTATCTTAAACTATTTATTAGCTTTTTAAAATTAATTCTTTCATAACCTCTTCTATCAGCCCTACTTGCTGAAACTACCTGAATATTCTATGACATCATTGAGAAAGCCATCCTTTAAACGTCCCCGCGCGTCGAGTACAGCCAGCCGCCTTTTAAACTGTTCTAGTGTAATAATCTAGTAAAATTTTATTAATAAATTCACACCATCGCTCATACATCGACTAGACTCCGAGATAAGTCGCTTAAAGCACTTCTGGTATAAATAACAGGAAACAGTGGCATCGCAAAATAATACTTACACAAATATTTGTCCAGGGTGCGGATCGAATTCACCACTTTTGGTGCACATGACAAGATCACTGCCATCTGCGCCATCCGGTCCTAACTGCTGGTTGAATTGCCTACGCACGCTGTTGCGCGTCTTCACTGCGGAAATTCTGGACAAAATATCAAAATGATTGATATTAAAATGTCTAGCTGTATCACTATAACGAGAATATTTTTTTTTATTATACCAGTTCAACAAGCACGCATACAGTCCGAGTGATAATAAGATAGTAAGCGTCACTGCAGCCTATTGACGCTCGTATAGTACGAGCGTCAATAGGCTGCAGTGACAATCATCTCGGATATCACTAGCGTGTTGCCAACTTGTGCCTTGAAGGTATTATGTTACTTAACCCTGTAATTTCACTGCCTCTCTCACCCTTCGACCTGGAATAAGGCAATGCAAATACTGCAATTTGGTGGTAGAAATAAATAAAAGTAAGGTACCATTGCAGACGACCATTGTATAAGTTTCGTCTCATATAACATCTAATATACACCGTCAACACACCATCTGTCTTTCATCTGGTTTATAACATTGTAGAGAAGATAATTTTGTTTCCACTTAAAAAAATGACCATGTTACACCTGACAAAATAGTATGCGTGCAAGTAATTTAATAGTACACATAACTCGAACAAGCGGCCCGCTATTTGAGACAACTGCGGACCTAAAAATAGCAATACTATCAACAAGCTCTCAATTATAATTACTTCAATGTCGACAACTAAAACAATACGTTTATAAACCCGAGTGTCACATACATCGGAGAGTTTCTGCGTGTTTGTGCATCGATGAAGGTTCCAAAACTGCAATGTGTGTCTCATAAAAGTATAAAGTCAAAAAACAAGGACAAAATGGAGATGTGTAGAAGGCGCTTTTGTTAAAGACACCCATCCTAAGACAGGTGGGGCATACACTTGAGGGCAGAAAAAAATGCGTAACATAAATGAATTTATTTATAAATATCAGTTGCATTTATATTTTCTTGCAAAAACGTGAGGTAATGGCAGTCTAATAGAACCTCCCCTAATACCAGATTTCAAAAGGCGACTAAGATACCAGACTGAGGCGACTAAAATTAGGACATATGGTGATATATACATCCGTGCCCATACGGGGATAGACAGTCTGCTGACACGATGTCTATAGGCTGCAGCGACACTTGCTATCATGCGGACTGTACGCTTGTTTATCGACCTGGTCTAATACAAAATAAAATATAATATAACGTACGTACCAGAGAATGTAAAAATAAAATTATTAAAATAGATAGCATATTTCTATATAAATATATAATTGATAATTACAGAAATCAACGGATTTCAGGAAATATTGTTTTTTGTTTGCGAGAGTTAAATTAAGTGCAAATTATCGGGAAATATCTTTAAAATATACATCGTTTAATAATACGACATATATTTTTATGGCGTATAGGATCATAAATCATTATCAAGTCAGTCAAATTGTGTACTACTGCACAAAAGCCTTCTCAAATGATTGCATTATTACTTCCCATCCCACTTACTACCATTTACTACGTTGGTAGGAGGTCATCGCAAAGCCTCGCTCTGCAAGTAGGATTCTGCTGCGCAACTCCGGTAAACAATATTTATGCTACGCCAGTAACGATGGATTAACCGCCATCTATCGGATCCATTATCTCAACCATCTCCCATGACACCTGAAAAAAGGGAGGTACTATTCCACTCTGCTGGTACTCCACGGCTTACAATACCGATACATGTATACAACACTCACTAAATATAAATTACTGTTGGGCATTGGCCTCCCAAGAAATGGGGAATTTTGCCCATAATTGTCATGTTGTGCAATTGTGTTGCCAATCGCAGAGCGCAGCTGTCGCAACAGGGATGCTGCTGCCCATCTCTGCTCCTGTACATTTGAGCGACACTGTTTTGCTTGGATATACCGCTATATATATATGTTTCGGTTCTGGTACCTTAGTCGCCTTTTACGACTCCTGCTACAGAGGATGTACTATTCTACTCTGGAGGTACCTCTCGGTAAAATGATAATATAGATAAATAGAAAAAAAATGCTAAAGAAAAAGAATATGGTCGAATTTCGACCATCAGACGATTAGTGAAAAAAAATTTAACATATAATAAAAGTGAAATGCCAAAACGAAATGTCACAAATTCCACAAATGTTACACGGTTGAAATACTCGGGACGTCAGTTGTAATTTGTGTTCCGTTTCCGTGCATGCAAGTGTAGCCGGTGCATTGTAGACACCTGCCTGCTCTCTCTGTTCGCGTCAAGACGTCGACTCTCTATGTAAATGCGCGCCATTTTTATGCTGGTGCCTTTTGAATTTTGAAGACTTTCCGTAACGTTTGTTTAAATTAAAAAATTATAAATAAGATTTTTTAATTAGGTACCGGCAGAGAGGAATGGTACCCTTCTCTGTATCAGGTGTCGTAAGAGGTGACTTAAGTACCAGATCCGACAAATAGCGGTATATCTATCTGAAATAGTTCAGCTTAAATACACAGGGCGGGGATGGGCAGCAGTATTCTCAACGTGAAAGCTGTGATCTGCAATTGCCAACACACTTGCCTAGCATGGCAATTACGGGAAATTTTCTCCCATTCTTGGGGAGGCTATTTCCAGCTTCCGTAGACTTCTAATTACTGATATGAAGATTTTTAAAAGGGATGTCCATTTTCATCTAAGAATATAGTCCGCATATATTAACCTTTATGTAGCTTCCTGTGTAAGAGTCTTTGAAAGGCCCTATGTCGCAGATGGCAGTGACTTTGCCTTGAGCGCCAAGGGCCGTCGGTTCGAACTCCACCCAGCACAAACATTTAAAATGATGTTCTTATTTGTTTTGTGTCTATTAAATATGAATGTACGTATTTTATAAAAATAAATGAATAGTTACATTCCCATAACATCTCATACATTGACCTGACTCCGTAGTAAGTCGCTTAAAGCACTTGTGTTATAATATACCGAATATACTACTTCAATACATGCATTTAACACCCAGACACAGATCAGGAATACTACCATCATAACACAAGACAGGATCATTACCATCTGCGCCATCGGGACCGTCAAAATATATCTATGCGAAATAGTGTAGCATAAATGCACAAGGTGGGAATAGACAGCAGAATCCTCATTGCGAAAGTTGCGCGTTGTAATTGCCAACACTCCTAGCGCAATAATTACAGGCTATACCCCCCATTTTTGAGAGGCCTATATACTGACCGTTGCTGTCCTTATTCAATCCTTTTTTAAATGACCTCTATTTGTATAACCTGTGCATTTGTCCAGCTGTGTGCAACACGTTTCTTGTTGCTCGCTATTTCATACGAGCCAAATTTATAAGCGTTTGCACTTAGGTGCTTCAAAATAATATATACTAGGTGGTTTAATATATTATTACATACAAGAATACGGTTAATGGTATAAGTCACCGCAGCCTATAGACGCTAGTGTTATCATTAGGATATCACTAGCGTGTCGTCAACCTTGTGAACTGAAGATACTATGTCACATTTACCCAGTAATTTCACTGCCTCTCACCCTTTAGATTGGAACAAAGCTATTCGAACTGCTATTTTACGGTGTAAATAGGTGAGAGTGAGGTATCAATGCAGACAAAAAAAAATTTTATGTACTCGTTTTATCTGTCCTACATCCTTCTTTATTATTTCTTTTCATAGGTCACGTCCAGGCCATAATTATAATAACACATACTTATTGTTATTTTACACAGATTATGAGACAATAGTTAATTAATCATGGAATGATTGTCTGAAAGCTACATCATCACAGCGTTTTTTGGGCAGCATATTTTCTTTTGAACTACAAACTTTCACGCAGCGAACGTAAATTTTGCTCGTTTTTGCCACATTTTTAATCAATGCCCCGCTTCTTTCGGACGTAGCGTGATGAAATGTAGCCTTAGTTACTACCTATTACATAAACTATCTGCCAGTTAAAGTTCCGTCTAAATCGGTCCAGCCGTTTCAGAGATTATCCGGAACAAACAGACAGACAGACAAAAATTATAAAAAAAAATATTTTGGAATGTGTACCGTTATTATTATTATTGTTTTGTTTTTATAAATGAATGATATCAATTTCACAAAACACTGAGGGTGTTACGGTATATATCTAAAATTCACGGGCTTAGGCCAAGTTAACTTCGGGATTATGATGGGGGGAAGGAGTATTATCTTGCAGGAACTTCGGAGAATGCGGCAGGTGTTGAGAATTGCCGCTTTCTGCATAGTGCTAAATATTTTTTTATTTATAAACGGTTATTTTAATGGATTCATGGTCATAACCCAGAAAAAGCCTAGGACTATAATTTAAATTATTTATTAATATTTCTTGGAATGGAAGGATTTCGCATCAGCATTAACGGCGAATACATCACTCTAATTCGATTTGCCGACGATATTGTAGTGATAGCAGAATCGATGGAAGAGTTAAGCACAATGCTCGAAGACCTCAATCGAGTTTCCCAACAGGTGGGTCTTAAAATGAACATGGGGAAGTCTAAAGCAATGTGTGATGCCCATATTGTACCCACACCAGTTTTAGTTGAGAGCTCGCTTCTTGAAGTTGTTGACTCGTATGTATACTTAGAACAAATAGTCCAATTAGGTAAGTCCAACTGGCTGGGCAGCGTTTGGAAAAATGCAAAGCATCTTCTCGTCCGTCACACCTCAGTGTCTCCAGTCGAAAGTTTTTGACCAATGTGTGTCACCAGCGATGACTTATGGCCTTATGGCAGTGCTTTAAACGATTTAGCTTTGATTCAAGTAAATATATCACGATCTATATGCTATGTGAGTATATTGTGAAAGAATTTACTGACGCCTTTCGAAGTAACATTACCGGTAACATTAACATCAATGTATGAGATGTTATGAAATAATTTCAGCGTAAAAAGTATGGTAACATGAATCATTTTAAGCTAAAGCTAATGAAAATGAAACCACAGTTAATATAACTGATACAGTATGGTGGTGACTTCCATAAAACACAATATAATATACACACAGACATAATAATTATAAAACACTTAAACAAGCCATAAATTACAGGAACACGAATCGCATTTTGTAGGGTTAAATTAATTAGATGGGAATGAATTATGCTTTACGTAACATTTTGTCGCTGCAGACCTAAGGCTGGGTGTACAATCGTTGCTAAGGATTGTACGCAGCGACAGAATTACCCCGCTTTTTGCGTACGTTATACTGTACCAGCAGAATAGAATCTTCTCCCGTTACCAGGTATCGTCAGAGGTGACTAAGGTACCAGAACTGACGGTGGTATATCCATCCGAAACTGTGTAGCTCAAATGCACTGAGCAGAGATTGGCAGCAGCATCCCCGTTGTGAAAGATGGCTTAGGTAGTAATACTATCTAGTTCGCCAAAGGTCGTGGTTTTGATCCCCATCCAGGGCATATGTTTATATGCTGATATTTGTATTTATTTTGCGTCTGGGTGTTAAATACATACATTTGTGAATTTTGCTCAGAGCCGCGAACCCATCCGACCACGACCGCCGTTGTGGTCTATCGAGCATAAAGTTTTCCCCCCTCCTCAGAAGGCACTGAAAATAATGTCTAATAAGTCTAGCACTAGGTTTTCCGGAAGAAAACGCTTGTTGGCCAACTTAGAAATAATTAAGCGATCAAGTATGCGACTCGCCAACATAGGGCTCCGTGCATTAATTTAGTATTATTAAAAAAAATTGTATTTTTTCCAACAGCTCTTAGATCAGCCTTATTGCCCAAAGTCTTTGTGAAGAAACCTCTAAAGATTCCCCTGCAAAATACTAAATAACTTATTACCCCCGCGCACCTCTTGTCGAATCCACGAACAACAATGTCTGGGCTTACTAAAAGTAGAAAAATATAATAATACCTTGGAAATGTCTCCCTTTTACACAAACCATTAATAATAATTTTTAACATCGCTGAATGCATCTATAATAATTATTTGCCAGTCGACCTGAAACTGAACACGGCAAAAGAGGAAAATTGCTACAAGAAAAGTTAACTACCAACAAAAACTAACAAAACAGGAAGGAACATATACGAATGGCTGAAAAGAAATAGCGTTCCAAATCTAACAAGACGATTCATAGAAAAATTATGAGAATTCAGTGTACAACTAACTCCCTGTACTTAAAAAACAAATATTGATCAGACATTGGTCAGTCAAATGAAAGGATAAATGGAAGATGGCTATGCTAAAAAAGATTGAAAAAAGGGCTAAAAACTTTCACATTTCTAGCTGACATTCGTCTTTCACTTCACTATAAATATATCTTTACAACAGTATCTCAGACGAGACGTCATAAGTCGCCCTACCACATTTAAAAGGGATTTATTCAAACATTTTGCCACACAAATAGTTCCGGGCGATATTACGACGTGCCTCTCGCATTATTTTAATATTACGGAATCAGAGAGCCTAAATAAAAACCTCGTTTTGTTACAAGCACACCTCGCGTACCACCGGCAAGATTTATTGAAGCGAGCCAAGGTAGATTTCATGATCATATATAACATGAAGAGGAATTTTGAATGCATTTACTTTCGGGCTTCGCAAATTGGGAGTAATGACAGATGTAAGGGTTGAACGTTTTTGCCGTGAGGTAACAGCAAAGTAAAATAGTACCTCCCACTGCGTCAGGTGTCGTAAGAGGCGACTAAGATACCAGAACCAACAGATGGCGGTATATCCATCCAGAACAGTGCAGCTCAAATGCACAGGGCGGAGATAGGCAGCAGATTCCCCGTCGCGAAAGCTGCGCTCTGCGATTGCCAACACGCTTGCCCAGCGCGGCAATTATGGGCAAAAAAACCTCCTTTCTTTGAGAGGCCATGTTCAGTAGTGGACTTTCAATGGCTAGTATGAATTAATTATAATTATATAATTATATATTATTAGCAATTATAATTGAACATGAGGAACTGTATAATTATTAACAAGCGATCTGCCCCGGCTTGGCACGGGTGCATTGAATATATAAAATGCTTATTGTGGGTTATCTATTAGGGATAGACATACCATCGCGGACTTTATTGTAGAGTGTTTGAAGGTATATGTATGTATAGTATGTATGTATAGTATACTATAGTTTTAATTTTGATCTTTCTTATCGATCTTGTGCTCTAAGAGTCGCGGGTTCGATCCCTATCCAAGACAAATATTAATAAGATTAATATTTTTGTCCAAATTTATATTTATGTATTATTCATGCAATTCTTCTGTCTGATGCTCGTATTACAAATGATTTAAGCGACATATCTCGAATTAAAGTGTCAGATATAGTATGAATTTATTTTTTTCATTTACATAGAGTTCAATGAAGTTGTACAGTGTATACCGACCCTAAGGTATCACGTCAGTAATTTATTGGGGCGGCACGCACGGCGCAATATGTAGGTTGTCACAAGTGTGTGCTCGGCTTTATTTTAAATGGCTGTGTGATATCCAAGTGACTTGTAATTGTTTAACCGCGTTCAATATTTAATATTTTACTTTTTTACTATATTGACGTGCCCGATGGTGCAGTGTGTAGTGGTCGTGGACTTGATCTCCGACTAGCACAAATACTTATATGATAATAATTATGTTTGTCCTGAGTCTGGGTGTTAAATATGATGTGATTTAAGTTGCATATCTATGATTCCTCAGTTGTCTGATGTCCGTAACACAAGTACTTTAAGCAATTTATTACGGAATCAGATCAATGTATCAAATGGAATTTATTTATATAAAAAGGCCTAAAAATGGCTTAATTAAAAAAAGTATGATTGATAGAGTCGCATAATAACCATCACTATCATCATCAGTCGCAGAACGATCACTGCTGGACATACGACTCCAAGATTTTTCCTTTCGGATCAATTACCAGGGGTTTATGCTCATGTTTGCCGCGCTGGGCAGGCGTAGTGACAATCACAAATCGTAAGTTCACGACAAGAATGCTGCTACCCTTGCCCGGTCTGTTACTTTCAAGCTATGCAATTTGAGATTGATATAGGTAGACCCGTTCGTGATTGATAGAGAAAGAAAAATGATAGACACTAAAACACGCATTGCTCCTGAAGTGGAAATGGGCAGGACATATCGCCCACACCTCTGATGATAGATGACAAAAGTGAGTAACAAAACGGAATGGTTCTGAAAGCAAAAGAGAAAATGGTTGACCAAAAGCTCGCTGGTTAGGTGACATTCTAAAAGTGTCAGAAATGGATTACTTGAAAACAGCTGACGATAGAAAATGGCGGACACTGGAGATGGCAATGATGTATTTTTTTAAAATCATGTATTAATGAAGGCTTCTTATTATTATAGATAACGTCGTATGTTGTTTGATACCCATATTGCCTGTAATGACATCTGTCACAGGGGGCGGTATTATTTTATAATAAATGGGTATATTAAAATCCAGACCTTACACATCTTATACATTGACCTGATGCCGAGATAAGTTGCTTAAAACATATGTAATAGCCATAAATATATTATTTAAGTGTATAAACACTAATATACATTATGAAAATGTTTGTCCTGTGATCGAACCTACGTCCTCTGGTGCATAAGATATGTACACTACCGAATTCGCTAACATCATCAACCACATGGGGCAATCTGGTCAAAGATGGAGTGTGTGGGAGGTTGTTGGGTTTTAATCTAAATTATTTACATGACAGGCGTGAGGTACCGGCAGAGGAGAACAGTGTCTCCCCCTCTACCAGAAGTCATAAGAGGTCACTAAGGTACCAGAACCGACAGATGGCGGTATATCCATCCGATAAAAGTGCACAGCGTAGGGATGGGCAGCAGCATGCCCGTCGCGAAAGCTGCACTTTACGATTGCCAACGACTAGCGCGGCAATTATGGGTAATATTCCCCCTTTCTTGGGGAGGTTTATGTCCAGCAGTGAACTTCCAATGGCTGTAATGATGATGATGATATACACATGAGACCAATGCGGGTTGCTGGGTTTTAAAGACAGCAATTACAGCTGGGACCACAAGTTAAAGAGGCAGTATTAGTTTATCTTACCGTTACGGTACTCTATATGAGGTACCTCTACCTCTTATAAATAATACGAGCGTGTAAACATTACGGTTAAGCTAACCATTACTCCCTGTGTATGTTTGTTTAACAAGTCAGTCGTACAAAGAATGTAACCTCGACACCGAACAATTGGAGTTAAACGAATTTATTACCAATTATAGTACTCCAACAAAAGAGAACGTCTTAATTCCTCTAACCATACGTCCACCAATCAAACGCGTACAATCGAGGAAAAAACACATTTGTCGCACCCCTGCTTTCCCCAGGAAATCCCGGGAATGGCCACCTTAACGAATGACCTGTTTAATGGCTATTTCGTCCTCGGGCCCGCTCATAAATTTATTAATTAACCTAGACTAGTATTTTTTTGTGTGCTTGCAGTTGTTCTTAAGCATTGTCTTATTTTTAAGTGAAGAATGGGAAGTGGAGATCTCCTAATGTGTTCATCTAACGCCTTTATTGTGTGTGTTGATTTATTTGTAGCCCCACTTGTATTTTTAGTTTATCACCCATCCACTTTTAATGGCCTAATTACTGGAGTATGGAGTTTCTTATGTATGAAGCAGCACTTTTAACAAAGGTCGTCTGCATTCCTCAGTCATTAAAAATAAGTGATTATTTCTACTTGCCGTGAGGTACCAACAGAATAGGATAGAACCTGCCTGGTGCAGGTGTCGTAAGAGGCGACTAAGGTACCAGAACCGACTGATGGCGGTATACCGATCCGAAACAGTGCAACCCCGATGCACAGGGTGGGTAAAGCAGCAGTATTCCCGTCGCGAAAGCTGCACTCTACGATTGCCAACACGCTTGCCTAGCGCGGCAATTATAGGCAAAATTACCCCTTTCTTGGGTTGGCCTATGTCCAGCAGTGGACTTCTAATGATGGTGATGATAACGATATTTATATGAGATCAATACGGATTGCTGGGTTTTAAAGCACAGAAATTGCAGCTGGGACCATAAGATATACGGGAATGTATGTTGCAATACCATTTTATTTTTCTGTTTTGTGCGATGGTTGGGTAATACATAATTCAATTCAATTTATTTCAGAGCACAATTCTTTTTAGAGCAATATATATTGTTTATAAAAAACACAAATAATACATTAAAATATGATAAACTCAAGATTACAATAAAGATACAATATTTTAAAGAGATATACGAAAAATAAAATTGTAATTATGTTATTGACAAATAATCATTTAATAAAAATATCAATAAAAAAAGAGTAAAATTCAAAAATTAAAAAGAATTCCAATTAACGTGATTTATTATTTCAAAAGCAATGGCCGCTGCCGTCGATAAACTCGTCTAAACTATAAAAGCATTTTTACCAACTAAAATGCTTTTAACTTATTTTTGAATGAAGCCACCGTTATAATGCCTTTAGGTATTAAGTCTGCATTGTATTATTGAGAGCAAAATTTTACATGAAATAAAGTAAACACTAGATAGCGAAATCGGTCCAGCTATATACATTATCTTGGTCATCATGATCATTATCTAATTTCCGCAGACGAGATAACAGTTACCCCTGATGCTGCCCATCCCTCCCTCGTGCATTTGAGCTGTGCTGCACCATTTATCAGTATTGGTGCATTTGTCTCCTTTTAGGAAATCTGGTACTATTTCGAGTTTGCGGACCAGGTATTCGCTATAGCCAATAGATACTATAGATACACCCAGACACAGAACAAATACAAATATCAGCAAAAATATTTGTCCTGGATGGGGATCGAAACCATGACATTTAGCGCATAAGATAGGATCTATACCATCTGCGCCATTGCACCTTTTCTTCATCATGATGTAGGGGATGTACCGTGTTCAGAGATAGCGCCATCTATTGAAACATGAAGTCACTATCCTTAAAATTGTAAGTCTATGAAGTTCATGACCATGCATGTAGAGTCACAAGCCAAAAATAAATCCATGCTAATATTGTAAATGTGAAAGTAACTCTGTCTGTCTATCTGTATGTTACGCTTATCTACTTAAACCTCTCAACCGATTTTGATTAAATTTGGCATAGACAATCTTTAGACCCTGAGAAAGGAATAAACTATTTTTTAATTCGAAATAAGGGTTGTAAGGGGTCGAAAAGGGGGATGAAAAGTTGTATGTATGTATCGCCATTTTTATAGCTAGAAACTTAAATCTTATTTTTCAGGTCATTCATTTGATATAAATAAACATGACATTCAAAGTTAATATCAGTTAAGGTAAAGAGGTATGGTACCCAAAAAAACTGTTCCACGCGGACGAAGTCGCGGGCACAGCTAGTCTATCTATATATTTAAAAGGAAAAGCTGACTGACTGACTGAATGACTGGATGATATGACTGACGCAGGGCCTAAACTATAAGGTGAGAAAAACTCTGTCATAAAATATCACGCTGAGGCCAATAACACTGAGGTGGGTGCAAACGCGGGGCGGCGCCAGTAAAAATTGTGTACGCTTTCCCTACCAACTGTACCATGTTCCCTGGAATTAGATCATATTTCAAAGTTGTTTGAAAAATAACCAGGCTCAATTTCAGTCGTAAAACAAGGTTAGCAATCATTATAAGTATTATGCTTTTCACCTTCGCGCGCAATAAAAAAAACTTTTCAAATAAGGTTAAGTGGGGCGCCGGTTATAGTGAGTTTGATCCAGTTACAACCAGTTATAAGCGGAAAATAGGGCGATTACGGATATACTCTTGGTAAATAGTTTAGGACGATATATCGCTTATTCTCCCGTTTAATATCAAGTTGGAATCTGTTTTGGATAAAATTTGGTATATTTAGATTTAATTAGAGTAGTATTCAGAATTTTTATAAACTAATTTATGTAGGTATCATCTTTGTAATAGCGAAAAAAATACGTTCATCGAAATTTTGCTTATATTTATCGTGGCGGCAATCATCAAGCGCAGCTTTGCGACGAGAATGCTGCTGCCCATATTCGAGCTAAGTTTTTCTGGTAGCTATAGAATAGTACCGCACCCTCACCGGTACCCCACGGCAAGGTATATGCAGATTTATTTAATAATATATAATAAAGAAAAACATCTTTTTATTAAATGCTTTTAAAACCAGAAACGGTGGATGTACCGCCTGTACGTCTAAAAGTCAAGTACGGAATTTTGAACCGATTGCAACTTTCAGATAGCTGATATATTCCTTATAGGAGTAAAGAATAGAACTATGTAGGGTGAAAGGGTATTTATATAAAAGTAATTATTTAAAAAGCCGTTGGGTACCGGCAGAGTAGAATAGTACCTCCCCCTGCACTAAGTGTTATAAGATGTGATTGAAGTACTAGAACAGACTGATGGCGGTATATTCATCAAAAATAGTGTAGCTTAAATGCCCAGAGCGGAAATAGGCAGTACCATTTCCGTCAGGAAAGTTGCACTCTTCGATCGCGATTAACAACAAAATTCCTTCTGTCTTGGGGAGGCCTATATTCAACAGTGAACTTCCAATGGCTGTCATGATGATAAAGAGCTTTTTTAAAATATCTGGCTAACTTGACAGACGACCTGTTTCAATATCAATATTCAAATTGATATCCCTACTAATATTATAAATGTGAAAGTAACTCTGCCTAAAGACGAGAAGCGTCAGAAGCGAACAGACGTCTGTCTGTCTGTTACGCTTTCCTGCTTAAACGATTTCGTTGAAATTTGGCACAGACAGTCTTCGGACAAAGGAAAGGAATCTTTCTGAGAAAAGACATAGGCTATTTTTTAATTCGAAAATAAGGTTTTGAGGGGTCAAAACGGGGGATGAAAAGTTGTATGGATGTATCGCTATTTTTGGAGCTAGAAACTTGAAACTTATTTTTCAAGCCATTGATTCGACATAAATAAACATGACATTCAAATTTTATATCAGTTAAGGTAAAGAGGGTACCATACCCAAAGAAAACACATGGGCACAGCTAGTAATAAATAAATTAAAAATGTCATTCCGATCTACATTTCATTTTCAAGCGATCAACTACAGCGTGCCATTTGTCAAACAACTGACAGTTATTTATAACAAATGCCTTAAGGTTACATTCAAAGTTTATAAAATAAGGGTTGAGGATAAATTCCTCATCATGATCATCATGGCAACCTTAAAAAAGTCCACTGCTGAATAGGCTTTCCAAAAAAGGGTAATTTGCCCGTAACTGCCGCGCTGGGCAGAGCGTAGCTTCGCGGCTGGGATGCTGTTTCACATCCCTGCCCTAGTGCAATTGATATACTCTATTTACTTGGGTGGAAATACCGCGCTAAACGCGCGGTCGCAGCCGCGGGGCACGCAGGATGAATACGGGCATCGGACCTCTCATCTATAAGAGGCCCCGCCCCCTTTTTTCGGTGGCGCTGGAATTGACGCCTGAGTCGTCCAGCACTAGGTTTAAAAAAAAAAAAACCGCCACCTGTCAGTTCAGGTACATCACTCGCCTTTTACAACACCTGGTAAATGGAGAAGTAGTATGCTACTCTGCCGGTATTTTATTTATTTATTTATTTCGATATTGCACATGCACATTTTAAGGTGTTACAGTATGTAATTACTATTATGTTACATGACCATGTCAGGATGTCGCAAATCTCATGGCAATAAGCCAAAAGATACATTACAAAAGTATATTGTAGTTAAGTTTTCTTTTACAAAGTCATATTTTTTTTTATCTTCCATAAAACAAAAATTCTCCTGTTAACAGCGAAGTCAACAATAGAAATTTTTCAAAATCTGACCAGCATTCAGGCATGACGATCCAATAATTATGTGAATCAAGTAAATACGTTTAATATATTAATTAACGAAATCACGTGCCTCACGATTGTAAAGTTTTCACTGACCTGTAATAACAAAAAGAAAAATTATTGAAAGCCTTTACTTTTAAATCTGATATAATATTATTCCAATAATTGGGATTAATGAAATGTAAGTAATAAAATTTAAACAACTACATTAAGTTACATATTTTACCAGTAATAATGAAAGAAACAACATTTAACATTTTTCAACATTTTTAACGTTTTACTTCAGGTCTTTTTATAATTAAATTAAAATAAATCTTATTAATGAGAAACATATCAAAATTTTATTTTTCCATAAAATGTCTTGATATCTAGTGGCTTTGCCAATAAAACGATAAGGACAAACTTAAGAAAAATTATTATAAATCATAGAAGTTTTATTTACTAATTACATGTTTTATAGTAAGCGCGACACACACACAAGAATATCATTAGCACGTTGCCAATCTTGTGAATTGAAGATAGTATTAGTTGTTAATTTTTGTACCAACTATCTAGTAATAAATTTAGTAGTACTTAATCAACAATTGGTCGTAAGGTACCTCCCCCTGTACCAGGTGTCGTAAGAGGCGATTAAGGTACCAGAACCGACAGATGGCGGTAGGTATATCTATCCAAAACGTTGCAGCTCAAATGAACAGGGTGGGCTTGGGTAGTAGCATTCCCGTCGCAAAAGCTGCGCTCTGCGATTGTTAACACGGTTGCCTAACGCGGCAATAATGGGCAACGAAGGCCTATGTTCTGCAGTGGACTTCCAATAGCTTTAATGATAAATGATTAATCATTACCTCTCGCGCCCTTCACATTGGACCACAGCAATGCGAACACTCCTGTTTGGCGGTAGAAATAGGTGAAAATGAGAATCCCAATCTAGACGACTTTTTGTATGTAGTACTAATCTTTATTTCAATTATAAAAATATCTACATGTTAGTAGAGGCAGCTGAATTATTTAGTCTTTTGATGATGTCAAGACAAACATAATAAACCGACTGCATACCTTTGAAGAGGTTATCTTTAAATATATACACCTATATACTTAAAGATATATATAATATGTAAATTACATAGCGAACACAAAGTAAATGCATTAGCAAACTCAATTAAAACTCAACTAACAATTGAAACAAACATAGTTTGTATACCACACTGTTAACCAGCTGTGGCCGCACCAAACCGGATAATGGCGGAAATTACCGGATCGAACCGGATCGGACCGGTGTTTAGCATAATTACGAATGTAATGAGACGTGCTGACTTCGCGATGGCTCATTTGTTGTCTCGCTTGAGATTGTGGGGTGGATTGAGATAGGGATATTAGGTTTTTTGAGAGGCGCATAGTTTAGCGATATAGAATCTAGATTTAAACCATTTTGTATTATCAAAATCAATACAGACTGAGACATGTTACTTTAGGACTATAATTTCTATTGACGATTTACCGGATATATTCCAAAGCTTTTCCAAAATAAATAAAAATTAATATGTTTATCGGGTTTTCTTGGCGCTACCCTTTTAAGATCACTCATAAATAAATAATAAATACCTACTACATCTCATACATAGCTTAATGTTTCTATTTACCTAAAAAAGACTTTCCTGCCATATTTTTGAGGTACTTGAATTTTATTTTAATATATCAAGTCCCAGACTCCCCTGACTTCGTAAGAAGTCGCCTAAAGCATTCATTTTACGTACATCAGACAACAGAGGAATCACACACATAATACTTAAATATATATTCAACACCCAGTCACAGAACAAACACAAATATCATCATACAAATAGTTGTTCTAACAGGGGATCGTGCTAATGACATTTAGCGCACAAGATGGAAGCACTACCATCTGTGCTATAAATTATTTTTATGATTGAATAAAATCAATAAAAGTAATTAATAAGCGTAAAGGAAGCGTAATAATTATAATAAAATTTTAATGGTTATGTTTATAAAACGTTTTTATGGACCTAATCAATTACTTGGACGTTCTTTGGTATTTGTTTTATTTTTATCAATATATATTTGTTTGTGTTATAAAGTCAGCAAACAAGTACACGGTCTCCTTGATGATAAACGTGACCGCAGCCTATGGACACTCGTGTCATCACAAAGATATCACTAGCGTGCTGTCACATTTGTTAACAGAAGATACAATGTCACATTTACCCAGTAATTTCACTGCCTCTCTCAACTTTCAAACCGGAACACAGCTTTTTGGCGATAAGAATAAGTGAGAGAAGTACCAATGCAGACAAACTTTTTTATAACGGTCTACCTCATTTAAACCGCGTGGCTAGAGGTCTACCTATTGTAGGTACTAAATACATGCAAAGGATTTTCAGAATATAATTGGATTATTACTATACATAATGACGAGCCCGATGGCGTAGATGGTAGTGATCTTATCTTGAGTACCAGAGGTCGTGGGTTCGATTCCAACCCAGAACAAAAATTTATATGATGATTTTTGTGTTTGTTCTGTGTCTGGGTGTTAAATATATGTATTTAAGTACTATGTTTGTGACTCCTCTGTTACATCCCAGTTACCCAGTAACATCCTCCTCTCACCATTCGTACGCTATATGGCGGTAGAAATATGAGAGAGAAGGAGTTAGTTGACCTTTATATTAAATCTACCTCATGTGAAGTGACCTTGGGGATCCGATGTATCGCGCTAAAGGCTGACTTTTCCTTCGATCTACACTGGCCCTGCATAGAAGCTGTTTGTAGAAAAAACTGTAGCTAAATACAAAATGACTTTGCAACAAAAAGTTTTAAGAAATCTCTGTAGTCAAAACCGTATCCTCAAGTTTATCAGACATTACAGCGCCAACAAACACGCCTCGTATACCGGAACACATCCATTAAATGACAGACAGAAGACATGTCAAATTAATCTAGAGAATGCTGTAAGGAATCTAGTCTTAGACTACCTAAGTCATTAGCCTAGACCAACGCATTAATGTTATCGAATGTCATTTAAATTATTTAATTAAAGAATAAATACAGTTACGCTCTTCATTTGTGGTTAAGCTGGTATTCTACTGATTATCTAAACTAGAAACGAGATCAAAGCTAAATTACGTACAATATGTACACCAAATGTAGTTATTCATTTATTACAGATACGCTTACAGTATACTGTCCTATATCCGAGTAATCATCATCATACCAGCCTTTAAAAGTCCACTGTTGGACATAGGCCTCCCCAAAAAAGGGGGTATGTTGCCTATAATTCCCGCGCGTGGCAAGCGTATTGGCAATCGCAGAGCGCAGCTTTCATGACGGAGAACTCTTTTGCATGGATATACCGCCATCTGTCGGTTCTGGTACCTTAGTCGCCTCTTACGACACCTGGTACAAGAGGAGGTAATGTTGTACTCTGCCGGTACCATAAGGCTAGCGGTACCACACGACTATCGATTTATCTAATCATCAAAATTCATTATAATATTAACTAGATGGTAACCTAGGAGATATGTTATTATAATAATTTTAATATTTTTCAAAATTATTTTGTAAAGTAAATAATGATAAAGAGTGAGTAAATAATGATAAAGAGAAAATGATAAAAAAAGAAACTCATCATTGTTTTCTGTTTTCAGCCGATAATGATTTTTTATGTGGAGGCTGAGGGTGGTTAAATAAAGATAAAGATTGAAATGTTTGCACCAATTTACAGGCTAGTTGTGTGTGATTCCATAATTACAATATATAAATCTATAATTGAAGATGATGAAGAAATGTAAGATCTGAGGTCGAAAGTAGAGGTCTTAGCAGAGGTTTCATCATATCCCAGTGTCTTCCTAAGATTTATTCGAAATGATACCCCAAATTCCTCGCAACACTCGTTATTTATAAGCCATAGAGCCAATAACCTCATGCCATAGAGCCTGAATAGTGATTCACTGTGTAATACCTAAAGGTATTTTCTTCCGCCTACACTTCAGCTCAGGACTTCCGAAAAAACTGTGGAGTTCTTTGAATAAAGAAGTAAAAAAATTTACCTATAACCTTTTATTTTTAGGGGATTTTAACCTATAACTCCTTAGTTTGACAGACCTCTCTTGTTTTTTGCTGGAATACTTGTTCCTATTACCGCCTTACATTTATGACATTAAGGATTTCTTGCTAACCCTCCACAGGGAGTTCATTCCACAAGCTTAGCATAGAAGGTAAGACTTAGACTTTGTGTAATGCAGAAAGCTATAAAATCTAGAAAGCGACCATGGCGTTGGTCTCTCCCTCTGAACCAGTTGTCATAAGAGGTGACTGAGGTACCGGAACCGACGGGGTGCGGTATATCCATCCGAATCAGCGTAGCCCAATTGCAACAGGGTGGGAATGAGCAGCATTCCTGCACGATACCTCGTTCAATGATTGCCGCCACATCTGGCCAATGCAGCAGTTATTAACAAAATATTTTCTTCTTTGGACGGCCTTTGTCCAGCAGTAGACGCTCTAGGCTGCTATCATGATGATGATGATGGTATAGCTTGTCATCTTAGCTTATCTGTAGTGGATAGTAGCCCTTAATCTGTTTCTGACTCTTTTCTTTTAACCTTGGTTGTTTTTGATTTGCATAACTGTTTAATAGTTTTGCTATTAAAACTCAGTACTAATTTTTATTTATTCTAGTTGATTAAATAATTAAAGTGTTATCTTTTTTTCTGATTAACTTCTATATTGCTTCGGAGACTTTTTTAAAGTTATCCAAATCCTCACCTGTCATTTAAACTAATTAAAGTTAGTGTATCATTATGTATTTGTGGGTGCTATGTGAAAATAGAAATAAATGAAGGTTATACCAAATGAATGGGTTTAAAAAAATCTCTAATACGGTTATATCATTTTGAATATTGTAAATAAACCTGTCATAATTCGTATCATCTCTGCATTATAGTAAGCGTCACCGCAGCCTAAAGCAGCTTGTATCATAACAATGATATCACTAGCGCGACCAACCTTGTGACTTGAAGATATAATATCACACTACCCAAGAACACAACAATGCGAACACATTTGTTTTGGCAGTAGAAATTAGAGTGAGTTACAAATGCAAACTTTGAATGCGGTTTACATCTAGTAAATCTATCTCTTTGGTACAGAGTAAATATCCCCCCCCCCCCCCCCGATTCCCCAACCTTCATATTCGGCACAAAATCAGCAGCTGTATGGAACCGGTTATTTAACCGTACCGAAATCCGCAGCACGAGGACGCATCCTCATCCGATGTTACTACCCGACTCCGTCTTCCGGGCCGCTTGCGAGAAGCTGATAAACTTGTATATGCTGCAGGCACTTTGGAGAATATGGCGTTCTCTGTTATTTACTAAGAGGCTTTTAAGCTTTAAGGAGTCCGATGGCACAGGTTGTAGTTCGTATCTTGTGCGCTAGATTTTCTAGGTTTAATCTCCCTCCAGGACAATTTTTTATATGATGATTAACTGGTCCGGTAAATATTGTTCTGCTAATAAAATTATATGAAATTACTAAAAAAACTATAAAGAAATAGGGATTTTGACAGAAAGATGAAAATTTAGGCTTGTGTGTATTTGTGTATGCTGAATCATAAAACTTATGAAAATTTTGTTTTACAAAAAACCATTAGGAGTGGACCACCCTTGACATTTAGCGGGATGAAAAATAGATGTTGTCCGATTCTCTACCCTAGCCAATATGCACGGTACGATTCACGAAAATCGGTCGAGCCGTTTTAGGGGAGATCAATAATGAACACCGTGACACGAGAATTTTATATAATAGATATTTATGTCTGTTCTATGACTAGGTATTAAATATACGGATTTAAGTATTATAAATATTTGTGATTCCTCTGTGGTCTAACCGTAACACAAGTGCTTTAAGTTACTCAGCTTGGAGTCAGGTCAGTATGAGATGTGGTATGAATATAATATACCGCCATCTGTTGGTTATGGGACCTTAGTCGCCTCTTACGACACCTGGTACAGGTCCTGTCCTTTCCTTCCTACTTATCTTAAAAGTCGCGTTGTATTCCTCGTGGAATGCGCTCCCCCATGAAGTGAGATCTACTTGTTCTCTATCTATTTTTAAGAGAATGGTGAAGGAGTATTATCTGTCACTTTGATTTTCCTTGTTCTGTAACTATATCCTTTATATATATTTGAATGTACATATGTGTATTTAATATATATATATGTATATATACATATAAATATATATGTTTATATGTATGTATGTTTGTTTATTGTACTTTTTTTCTGTAAATTCACCTCTAACTTCCACCAGCTTTATCACTATTTCTATCCGAAGGTTGTCTGTAAAAAATTACATTTAGCGATAAGGCCGCCTCTTGTACCTACTATTCCATGTTTATGTTATATTCTTATGTTGTTTTTATTGGTGTACATTAAAGAGTATATTAAAATTATTATTACGTGGGGATGTACTATTCTACTCTGCCAGTATCCCTCGGCATAACAAAACAAAACAATGTTTATTCTAATTTTAACAGATTTTGACGTAAAGAAACAAGAGGTCCAGTAAAATTCTCGCCAGATCATGCTGAAAAATAACTGAGTCTTAAAAACCCAGTTGGTAACAGACACGTCTTTCTCTAACCAAAGTAAATTACACTAGCAGTAACGCATCTTTCCGTATACATTGCGCATCTCTTCAAAGTGAATAAAGGAATTTTTAAATAGTTTTCTTACCAATACATTCTGATTGTCTTTCAAAATGGCCGCGCTTTTTATCGCTATAAAACTTCTTCAGATATACAGTCTATCTATATTTTTACATTTAAACCTGAAAATTAAGCCTAAGGTCTACTTATGGCAGATCTCATACAGTTAATGTCTAGGTTACCCCACTCTCACGTATTTCTGCCATCAAACACCAGTGTACGCATTAATGTGATTAGGTTTGAAGGGTGAGAGATGCACTGGAATTTGATAATGTGACACTATATCCTCAAATCACAAAGATGGCAACCTGCTTGTGATGATATAAGAGTTTTAAGGCTACTGAGGCATATAGGCATTTAAAACGACTATTTCTGATGGTCATTAACTTTAATATGGTACTCCTAATAGTAAAGGACTTCGGATTCTATTGCCTACTCTTCAGCCCAGTATTAGGTTCAATCTAAGATAAAATTGTTCGTAATCTATTTAATGTGAACTTTTAGATATTATTTATTTATTTTAATGTATTTTACATGACTTATAAAATCATAATCAAATGTCAGTATAACCACAACAAAATATATATATAAACATGTATATCTATAAAAATTAATTACTTAAATATATACATATTACATATAATATTATATGTATATATGTATGTACGTATGTACTAAATACATCTCAAACTTCCAATAGCTTTAACATTATTACTATCCAAAGGTTGCCTGTAAGAAATTGTATTTAGCGATAAGGCCGCCTTTTGCACCTACTATTCCATGTTTTTGTGATGTTCTTCTGTTGTTTTCATTGGTGTACAATAAAGAGTATATTACTATTATTATAATATGTTCATCGAGCCTGGTGAGGAATTGGGGAGTCTGATAGTAGACTTCCAATGGCTGATTTGATGACTTATAGACGTGGCTCACAGTTAAAGCCACTGGACTTAGAGAGTGTATATTTCCTCAGTAATTAGGTCCCAGAACAAAGTCCCGGGGGACTTCTTGTTCAGTTATTACAAATAAACCGCTCCAGGAAGATCTTTACTGTGTCGTGACCGTCAAGTGTAATGAAGTCAAATGGTATCCCGTCAGACCTTGGGCAGTAATTTGTTTCTACATAATTACAGACGTACAAAAACAGTGACGTCAGCTTTTATATATGTATATATATCTAAAAATTAATGGCCGTTCTTAACCAAGGCCACTTTCTTTATTTCCATTGTAGAAATAAGACTATCCGTGAGGTACCGGTAGAGTAGAATAGTACCTTACCCTATACAAGGTGGCGTAAGAGACGACTAAGGTACCGGAATCGACAAATGGCGGTATATACATGCAACAGAGCCAGCTCAAATGTACAGGGCGGGGCTGGGCAGCAGCTTCCCCCTTCGAGAAAGCTGCACTGCTACAATCTATTTCATCCATCTGGCGATTATCAGTCACTAAGCTCTGATTAAAATAGAACTTAGACAAACTCATTGGTTCCGAAATTAGAGACATATCAAGGGGTTTGCTTCTAATTTCGAATTTTTTACAGAAAATTTACGAAATTCCTAAAGGAATTTCACGAAATTCCTAAAGGAATTTAACGAAATTCCTACAGGAATTTCGTGAAATTCCTACAGGAATTTCACGAAATGCGGGTATAGATTCTGAGATAGACCAAATGACCTCATACAAAAGGTCGTCAGCATTAGTACCTTACTCTTACTTATTTCTACCGCCAAATATATGTTGGCATTGCTGTGTTCCGATCTGAAGGGTGAAAGAGGCAGTGAAATTAGTTAATAACTAATGTGCCATAATATCTTCAAGACACAAGGTTGGCAGCGTTAATATCAGATATCCTTGTGATATCACGAGTGATTTCACGTGAACTGTACGCCTGTTTGTTGACCTAGTCTAATAAAAAAATAGCTTATTATTGCGCGATCTTGCTTATTTCATTCAATAGCACCGGGTTTGACATCAGATGAATCCGGCAGTACGTTTCCCGATAAAAAAATAACTGATGTGTGCAATGGCGCTCAAAATTTGAAATAACTTTTATCCGTTTGTAAATTATTTCAATAAATCAGTCAAGCCTATATTTGGCCTAACCGAAATCGTGAACAGATGTTTTTGATAGCTATATATAAAAAACAAGAATCATATGTTCACCTATCACTTAAAATCAGTTGTTTATTTATTTGTTTTGTAGGACTAAGTCAAAAAGCACATAGTCATCGTGGTAGAAAGCGTCGCATATCACTAACGCATAGCCAACCTTGTGACTGAAACATATTATATCACATTACCCAGTAATTTCACCACTTGTCACCCTTCAAACTGGAACAGCATTGCGAATACTGCTATTTGACCGAAGAAATAGATGAGAGTGAGGTACCAATCCAAGTAACCTTTGTTTGAGGTCTACCTTTAGAAAATAATAATAACTAATAAATTACATTAAACCCTGTTTAGTAGTGTCATGTTCTAACATGACCCTACTAAACTGACATCTGACAGAACAGAATTCTTCCTTAATACCGGGAGTCGTAAGAGGCGACTAGGGTAACGGAACTGACAGATGGAGGTATATCCCTCCGACACAGTAGCTTAAATGTCCGGGAATAGACGGCAGCATCCCCGTTGCGAAGCTACACTCAACGATTGCTACCACGCTTGCCCAGCGCGGCGATTTTGGGCTATTCCCCTTTCTCGGGGAGGCCTATGTCTATATAATAAATAAAAACATTTTAAAGAAACTTTCGCATTGAAATTTCATCATCATCATCATACCAGCCATTAGAAGTCCACTGATCATAGGCTTCTCCAATTAAGGAGGTTTTTTAGTCAGTAATTGCTGTGCTAGGCAAGCGTATTGGCTATCAGAGAGCGCAGTTTTCGCAACGGGGATGCTGCTGCCTATCTCTGGCCGCGTGCATTCGAGCTGCACTATTTCGGATGGTTATAACTCCATCTGTCGGTTCTGGTACCTACGTCGCCTCTTATGGTGCAGTGGGAGGTACTATTATTTGATCGTTTATATATTTAACATGTGCATGTGAAAGTTCAGTTGAAATTGATAAATACATCATACAAATGAATATGTAAATATTTAAAGAAAAATTTGAAATAAATTGAAATCAATAACAGAAAACCACGACTAATTTATTAAATAAATTGCCATATATGTCTATTATAATTGCCACAAATATGGTAACACTAAATGACGTATTGTGTACAAAAATAATATACATCACTTATTTGGAATACACTCTGTTGTAATCAAATGTCACGTGCATCTAAAATGAAATGTCTACACCAATTTCAAAATTCAAATTACATGTCCAAAACCATAGAGTTTAAAAATGTGTCTGTAACATCGCGACGCCGTTGCCTAAAAGAGATGTGTCAAAACATCTAATTGGACGTTTGACGTAAAGCCTTATTCGTGTGTGCTACGCTACTACATAAGGTGCATCTGGACACCTGCGGCTATCGACCTATAGGCTGTGGCTTTTTATAGACAAAAACCGGTTTTAATAATATCATGGATCGCTTTATGCAATTGTTTATATGATGCAGTGCGAGTTTGTTGTCTTTGAATTTACTGTCATAGTGTTGGCCAGTGAAAAAGTGGTTAATTGAAATTGAATTGAATCGATCGTAAAAAGATAAAAGAACTAGTATTTAAAAACTAAGTTAGCTATTGTGTATACTTATATGATGCCTGTGAAGCAGTTAATTTATTTAAAACAAATGCGACAACCATTGGATATTTAGTATAGTCACAGAATTATTAATATCGGTATTTATAGCTTTAATTTTCGACTAATATCGAATGGACAGTTCATGAATATTTTCAATTGTGGACTTCCAAGTATTATTTGATGTCATTGTTTAGATTAAGTTTGTGCTAGTTCATTTTTTTTGGTTTCAATACCAATAGGATTATTTATAAAGAAAAAATATTAGTTTTTTTAATAATATAAAATTAACAGAGTTTTAAGATTTGTTTTATATTTTGAGATTGAATTGTCTGATAATGTTTAGCCTATATGTTATATTATTCCTGTGGGCATTTATATATGCAAGGAAATGATTAACACTAAGACTGAAAGATAAATAGGCAAGTTAATGAAAACATTATGGATGAATGTAGAACTAAGATTGTCGAGGTAACTTATTGGTAAAAGTAGCCGTGAAGGATAAACAATTGCCAAATTGGAATAAGTTAAATCAACGTTTGCGTGAGAAATTGTAAAAGATCGTAGTTGTCTTTAAATTTTCTAAAGGTTCCAGATATCGTCATCGTCATAAAAGCCTTAAAACTTCGACTGCTAAACATTAGACTCCCTACAAAAGGCGGAATTCTGTTTATAACTGCCGCGCTCATCATATCAGCTATAGAAAATCCGATGGATCCGAAAATTGGATGGTTATACCGCCATCTGTCAGTCCGACTACCTCAGTCGCCTCTTACGGCACCTGGTACAGAGAGAGGTGATTCTACTTCGCTGGTTCGTGGAGGTGGCAATTTCAAAGTGTAGCTTCCCTATTTTGGGGGGATATACTGCCACCTGTCGAGTCTGTTACCATAGTCACCTAGAACAGGGGAGATAATATTCTTCTCTGCCAGTATGCACACGTCAAAGTTCATCAGAATCGATCTTTTGGTGAAGCTTTGAAAGGGTCCGACCAGTAAGTCGTAAACAATCATTTATTTTGCAAGCAACCAATACCATATTATAATAAAGTCTCGTTTCTATGAGCTGTTATTTCAAATAGCTGGCGCCATCTTGTGTCGTCCGTTCCGCGCACCGGACGACGCCTTTTTACTTTTTGTGACAACACTTTATCTCCTACAGTTTTATTATCTACTAGTACAGGAACTTTGTAATCAGCTATTGGTTTTCTGTGCTCGCTTATTTTTATTTTCGTTAAATTTTTCTGGTGACCCATTAATATGGAGGTAGTTGCAGATAAATAGATAATAAGTTTATTCTAAGTAAAATAGCAAAATAAGAATTATCACTACAATATTCTTAAAATTATTGAACAATGGAATTATACTAGATTGAAGCGTAGCCGCAGCCTATCACAGCCTATCACCATTATCATATCAGCAATTCGAAGGCCACTGCCGGATATAGGCCTCCCCAAGAAAGGGGGAAGTTTACACATAATTGCCGTGCTAGGCAAGCATGTTGGCAATAGCAGAGCGCAACTTTCACGACGGAAATGCTGCTGCTCATTCCCACCCTGTAGTATTTGAGCTGCACTGTTTCGGATGGTTATACCGCCATCTGTCGGTCCCAGTACCTTATTCGCCTCTTACAACACCTAGTACAGGGGGAGGTACTATGTATTCTACTCTACCTTAAATTGACGCGTTACTGCCCTCGGAGGTGGCAATTGTAGAGCGTAGCTTTCGCGATGGGGTTGCTGCTGCCAATCTCTGCCCTATGCATTTTAACTTCAATGTCATGGATGGGTATACTGCCATCTATTGGTTTCGATACCTCAGACGCTTTTTACGCCACCTGGTACAGGGGGAAGTACTATTCTACTCCGCCGGTACCTCACGGCATTATAATATTTGTTAGTTAAATAGCTTTTACCAAATAGCGTTTTAAAATTTGCTAAGCGCCATTCATTGATTTTGTGTCGTACTAAAATTGAAATGTATCGTACATCACACGGGAACAGTACATTTTTTCAGGATAAAAAGTATCGTATGTCTTTTTCCGTTCTGACAACTAAATGTACGAAGTATTTCATGAAGATTATTTGACTATATGATCAGGCAAGAAATAAACAAACCTATTCTCGCATTTATGTGTGTGTATAAAAAGGTTATTGACACTGTCATGATAACTTAATTTCAAGATGCAATTATTTATCACAAGATACACCAATATATCTATGTGAAGGTATTTAATAACAAATGTTTTGAGTACCTTCAACTATCCAAAGTTTATACAATATTCTTGTGTGAATGCTGGCAGTAGCACATTTCCAATTAAATTTGTCATCAAAATAATAAAACCATTTCATTACAACACAGAATATTCAAATATAAAGTGAAACGTTTGGAAAATGGCAGCATCTCAGAATCTTATCAAAATGGAACGTTAATTAACTTATTAACAAACATCACTATACTTGAGATGGCACTTTATAATGCCATCTCTACAATTTGTCTGGGGATGAAAGTGACAAGGAGATATTCGAACTCTTCAAAGTTAATTATAGTTATTCTGAAATCATTCTCAAGTGGAACATTCATAAGTATTAAGTAAAGTATGATGTATAAGGAGCGTTTAGAAAAATTAATGCGATGGTAATAAAGACGTCCAGCCAGGTGAAAGAGACAACTATGAAAAAGATAATTAGTCGAATCCAACTCAGTTACGTTCGGGAAACCTACAGGCATGCCTCTGTCTCACGTCAAATCTTTGAAAATCATATATTACCATCAATTAAACATGGTCTTATAAGCCTACCTCAGTAGCCCAACGAGCTATCGATATCCATAAGTTCACGATTTAGTCAGGAATAAAGACATCTGCAAGAAAAAGAAGAAGTCACAGCATGGATTATCAAGTTTAAGTGGCAATGGCCATGGTAAATAACACGCAGTTTACATGAGTTAGACCTCATACAAAATTTTTCTAAAATGGTAACTCACTCTCACCTATTTCTACCGCTTAACAGCGGTATTCGAATAGGCTTGTTTCCACTGTAACCAAATCCGACGGATAAAAATTTCTATCGATTAATCATATCTCGCAAATAACAAAAATCATTTTAATTTATTAAAAGAAATTAAGGTTATTGATATTTTTACATTTTAAACCCACTAAAATTAGTCATTCGGTCATGTGATATTGAACACCAATCAGAACGTCTTACGTCACTCCTTACAAAACATCATTTTTGTCATCTGTCATACATACCAAATCTGAGGAGTTAAATTTTTGGAATATCGTGAATTTGCATTTCTTCAAGTTCCTCGTGTATAATTTCGTCATGGAATCACCAATTTACCTAAAATAACGTTGTAATGTTAGGGAAATTTTTGGGCACATAAATAAATAATTCATTTGGTTCTTTTTGGTTGTGCTTTTATAATGAGAAACAGTATTTATAGAACGACGAATTCTTTTTATTTTGAGAAAATCAACTATATCAGAGGAAACACAATTCACAACTTGTTACAGCATGGAATTCGCAAAGAGTGACGCCACCACACGGCGCCATTATCATGCCGTGACAGTTTAGGTGTTTTCGAGCATATTTTAAATTTGCTTTTGAAAACCTAAAAATATAGAACAAATAGATGTATTTCTTGGAAATATTATCGTTTTAGCGTCAATCTGATGATTCTGATCTGATGAATGAACGAACGAACGAACGAATGAACGAACGAAACGAACGACACAAAAAAGAGGATACTGATAATATACCTTTGCTTATTTTTTGTAAGTTACCCACCACAATCCCTTTTCCTACCTCTAAAATAATTTTCAGCTTAAAAGTTAAAAGGTGAGGATTGGCAGAAGCATCTTTGGCGCAGCTCTACAGTCAGCGATGGCTACCATGTTTAGTATGTATACATTTTTAAAATTACTATCAGATAATAAACGTTACGCTATATATGCTTGTCACGAAGATATTACAAGCCTTTTAATCTTCAATAATACGTCTCATTACCCAGTGATCCCAGTGCCTCCCACACCCGCAAACCAGAATATATCAATGCCATACTGCTGTTTGTGGGTAGAAATAGTTGAGAGAGAGATACCAATCAAGACAAAATGTATATAAAATTTGCTCCTAAATTGAAGAAAAATCAAAATAAATGGTCAATTAATTTACTACGATATATGACTGGACCCTTACATAATATCTCTATACAATATAGCCTATGTATTATTATGATACATTAGATATATTGATATATAATTCCATTCGATCTCCTTCGATAATATAATATTTTTCTAAAAAGTTTCTATAAAATAGAAAATCGTTCATTAGTTAATAAAATGAAAGGGAAACAAATTCGAAAACTTTCGCAGTTGTAACATTGGCACGATCACATTTTTGAGCTGGAATGTTTTAATTTGCTACTAATATGTTTACGTTTAGCTTTCTGCTTTTAAAATAATTTATGCTTAACCACACACAAGCCGCGTGGTACCGGCAGAAAGCCGTAAGGTACCGGCAGCGTATAATAGTATCTTCTGTACAAGGTGTCGTAAGAGGCGACTAAGGTACGTGTCGGTATATCCATGCAAAACAGTGAGCTCAAAGGTACAGGCCGGGGATAGGCAGCAGCTTCTCCGTCGTGAAAGTAACACTCTGTAATTGCCAACACGCTTGCCCAGCGCGGCAATTATGGGCAACATACCCTCTCTCTTGGGGAGGCCTAGATCCAACAGTGGACTTTTAATGGCTGGTATGATGATGATGATAAAACCTCACACTGCTGCATGTTATTTGTTGTCAACATATTAATGTTTACAAGCGATTCTTAAGGATCAGTACTCTAATTGTTTCACATTAACCTATAAAAAACATAAGCACGAATCGAACTAACCCTAAAATAAAGGGACAAGGAAAAATAAAAGCTCAACACAAATAAAAGTGAAATAAAAAATGGCCGAAAGAAAAGGAATAATTACTTCATTCATTAAGGCTTTAGGCACGTACAGAAGATAGTGCCCTCTCATCCGACCCTTTGTCCTCTTATGTTTGAACCGAGCACGATTTTGCGTGCTCTTTGTACTTTGGGTGAGCGGGACAAAAAATGTGCCGAAACAATGCCGAAATTTGCGAAGGTAAAAAGATGGTTGTGCCCCTTATAAGATGTACAATGATGCGGTGGACCGATATTGTGGCGAGGCTTCTCCAAGTTTTGTTTTGCATTCATTTATTACCACATATCCACGAATTGAGGGATACACATACAGTTCGTGTGTGAAGGAGGGATATTACTAGCGACCTACCCCGGCTTTGCACGGGGAGTATTTTGATCTTCTCTGACTCCATAATGTGTTTATGTAAACGTTCACCACATAAATTTATTTTGTTGGGATCGAACCTACAACCCATGGCAAGATAGAGACATTGCTGAATTCAACATCAGGCCCATCGTCGTTGTTTTCAAAGAGTTGAAAAAAATAAATTTATACACACACACAGACATCTATATATATTTGTGTGTGTGTGCTTGTGTGTGCGTATGTGTGTGAAATTTTACACACCCACCCCTGTGCAAAATTTCGAATTCCTTTTATAACATAGGGAATCATTTAAAAAGGATTTTTGAAAATTTACCCCCTTAAAGAGTAAAACGGGGGTGTAATATCTATAAGAAACATTGCTGTTTATGAAGTTAATCGAATCAAATTCAGTTAAAAGTTCTTCATGAAAGGCTTGAAACTCGTGTAAAATATTTTTTGAGAAACATCCCTTATGAGGTTAAAAGGAGGGTGAAAAGTTAGCATGAAATTTCTACAACTTCACGCGGGTGAATACCGCGGAGCACTGCTAGTTTTGTATAAAAGTCTAGAATCAAAAGAATTAAACATGTTTTAGTTTTCGAAGTTCGTTTATTGTCTTGCAACCGAAAAACAAAGCTTTTAACATTTCTTATATTAAACCTTCTGTCAGGTATCATCATCAACATAGCAACCGTAGAACGTCCATTGATGTGCCCAAAATTGCAAAACGGGGGAGGCAAGATGCTGCACATATAGATACACCGTCATTTGTCGGTTCCGGCACCACAGTCGCATCTAACAACACCTGGTACAGAGTCAGGAATTATTCTACTCTGTTGGTACCTCATAGCTCAATAAAAAAAAACAGGATGGCTTATTTAGGTTTAGTTTTTAGAGGTGGCCTCTGACATGGCATGGTCGAAAAATGGGCCAGAGTAAACTTGGAAATGAAGGTAATAAATGTTTAGAGTTGTCTAAAGTTATCTACCAATTTTGTAGTATTTCAAATCGAAAGCCTACCATTCTGAGTTGGGCACTAGACCCATCTGGGGTGGGCATTAGGCCTTTCTGGGAATGCCACTAGACTAAGTAGTAGGACTTTATCATCATTAGACCACTCTATGATGGGCACAACACCATTCTGGGGTGAATACTAGACCATTCTAGAGTGTGCACTAGAACTATCTAGGATTGGCGCTAGACCACTCTGGGGTGGGCACTACACCATTCTAGGGTGGCCACTAAACCATTCTGTGTGTGTTCTATAAACGCCTGTGTATTAATATATAGCAAATATAATTCAAGTGTGTAGGTCAAACAGATTTCAAGTTATTTTGAAGTTAAAGTTAGCCTGAATAGTTTGTGTTAGACAAGTCATAAGGTTGGCGTCCAAAGCTCAAAGTTAGAGATAAGATTAGCTCACTATAACGCGGGTCTTTTGTTTGGTTTTCAACTTACTATTAAACAATCTAAATAATATGAAATAATCTTAGATTTGTGATATGACAATTTCATTACAAAAAATCGAAGTTAAATATATTTTTTTCAATTAGACCTATTACAAGCACTTTTGAATCATCAATAAAATAATAATAACATTAATATTTCCAAAAAGGGATCTATTTTAAGCAAATTTATATTTGATACGACCCTGATGATCCAAGAGATCATAAAATTCTTCTAACACAGATACATTCATCAGACTTATCTTAAACTAGTCTGCCGGCATTAGACGACTCTTAAACTAAGTTTACTGCAAGTTCATTCCACGACCCACCAGAATATAAACTGTAAGAAAAATAGGTGGTGATAAAGGTAAAACCCCTACCAGCGTCGGCATTCGCAAACCATTGTCTTGAGCAGTTCTGTCGTTGGCATAATCTCTAACGCAATAGTAAGCTTTGGAGATAAACATATTTTAAATATATTTCTTGAATTTATTTAAAGGCTTCCGTTATCTTGCTTGGGATCTTATTGTGAAATCTCATACAATTGCTCTTGTGAGAGTTGTTTATTTTATAGAGCCGAGTTAGAGCCGTCAATTTCATTTTATACATTGACCTGATTCCAAAATAAGTAGATATCAGACAATAGAGGAATCACATATAATATTTAAATAAATATAAATAACACAAGGCCCAACACAAATGTTTATCATAAAAATATTTGTCCTGGGCGGGAGATGAACCTACGACTCTTGGTGCGCAGGTAGAATCACTGCCATTTGGGCCATCGGACCTGGCAAGATCTGTTTTTGGTAAGCGCAAATATTAAGGGCACCATCTTATTCGATAATATAAATTTGGCCGAACAAGAAACAAAATTTTCGCTAAAGAGAACCAGGAATAACAAAAGCAAGACCTTCGTTTATATCTTTTCTAAAAATTAGATTTAAAAAGCCGAGAGAGATATAGGGAAAGTGTTATAGTACCTCCTTGTTTTCTTTTCATATTGATGATGACTGCACATATATATATAACGATAGTGAACGGAAGAGTTGGTATAGAACGACTTAGGCGAACATATCTTGATCTAGAAGAGATATTAAAACGGGCTGAAGTGGTAATGATTCTGTCTGATGCGCCAAAAACCACGACGGGTTCGACCTCCATCCAGGACAAATATTTATATGATCATATTTAGTCTGTTCTGTATTTGGGTGTTAAGTATATGTTTTTAAGTAGTATATTAGTGATACATCTGTTGTCTGATGTCCGTAACACAAGTGCTTTAACCGACTTATTATGATTATGAGATGATGTAGTAATTATTTGATTTAATTGGCAAAGATGTAGATAATTTGAGTTCAATTTATTTTTCAACGATGAATGTTGAACAACTGTGTTGGTACAGTATTTCGTACGTAACAGAGTCCAAAAGGAAGTAATAATTTTCTGGAGAATCCCTATTTTATTGCACCAACCATAAATACAACAAGCTTTTCCTTTTCTAATAAAATTGCGATAGACTGTGTTGTTGATAGTTTTATTTACTTTAGCTAGTTGTTACAAGTAAGTAATCTCTGTTCGGTATAAAAGACGGTTTGTTGGGACAGAATGTTGGGATATTTCAACTTAAGAATGTATGAACGGTTAGAATTTAGGTTTATTGCAGTAGCTTCTGTGAAATGTAATTTCCTGCGAGGCATTCGATGCCTTAAAATAAAATACACACTGAATTATATAGCTAGTAGTACTAGAGTTAGTAAAAAAAACTATTAAGTTTATAAACGAAACAAACATGTAACTAGTTTATTGTCAATAACTTCAAAATTTTTAACGCACAATACGAAAGGAGGCTGGACAAATTAAGACCAAAAGTTGTTACGACACTTTTTGCTATAGTTGTACTCCCAGACACAGAACAAATACAAATATCAACATATAAATATTTACAAGGGTTGTGAATCGAAACCAAGACCCTTGGCGCACGAGACAGGCTCACTACCATCTGCGCTATGGGAACCGTCAAATCATTTGCTGATATTTTTTCCTATTTCGTATTTTGATCTGGATCCATGAAAAGTATCTCTGATAGACCTCTATTGTCTTAGCACAAATATAATACTAACAAAATAATTTAAAAAAATTAGGACATCAAAAATCACAAATGATCCTCATGTAAATGTTGTTATAAGTGACAGTCTGGAAGGGATAGAACCCAGTATATTATAAATGGTAATTATAGGCAAAATTCCCCAATTTATGAGTAGGCCTAGCAGCCGACGGTTCATGATAATGACAGTAATAACCAATTGATAATTACTTCACATATAACTAGGTTTAATACTGAGTAGTGTCTCCTAATAGCTATGTAGTATCTATTAGAAACAACATAACATGATATTGAAAAGAGCGAAAAAAAACACTAGGACATTGACGTCTACGAAATTCTCAGTAGCACAACTGTAGTGTGGTCTTCCGGCATAGGAAAGACGCAGGTTCAAGTCTCGCCTGAAGCCCGAGACAAATTGATTTTTTTCTGGGTAATATTATCTTAAATTTACTTTCAGCATTTTACAAAGTATATAACCTCCAAAGTAATATTTAAGAGGGTTTCTAGTATGTATGAAATCGACTAAACCATTTCTTCTACCTCATAAATTGAATCAAGCTCTTTTATTGTGTCCACGAATCCACTTCAGATGTCAAGTGGAAACTGTTTCAGATATATTATATTTTCTAAATAAAACAACCTTTTTTCTTTATAGCCTTTTTATTATGTGCCTATTTTCTATAGCCTTTTAAATGTACTTTCGCTTGCAGCGCCCCGCGGTCTCATCCCGTTATGTTAAATAACTTAAATACTACTTTCGCAACCTTCTTTTACCACATTAAGGGATGATTTTTGAAAAAACCACTTCGCATTTATTACATAACTTTCATTAAAGAATTTTATTTTATTTATTTTTGAATAATTTTCAGAACAACACTTTTCCAGTGTTCTCCTACGTTATAAAAGGAACACCTGTGAAAAACTTCACGTTTCTAACAATTCTAAGCCTTAAAGTTCAGGCCTTGCAATCCTTCTTTTCCTTTTAAATTATTAGATTAAAATAACAGCCGTCCAACTAATGTGTTTTAAAATACGAGCAATTTCAATTGTTGGCTGTATTAATTATTATAAGTTGAGCTCTCCTATCTTGTGCGCCAATGGTCGTGGGTTCGACCCCGTCCAGAACAAACAATCAAATGATTATAATTTGTTTTCTTGACTGTTCTGTACCTAGATTTAGAATATGTATCTAAGTGTTATATTTGTTATTCCTCTGTTGTCTGACATCCGTAGCACAAGTGCTTTAAGCGACTTATCTCGGAAATAGGAGATGTTTAAATTTGTTATTTTAAAATTAAAATTAGCTTCCTATGTATTCAATACATTCTTTAAACGAATGTAACTGTGCAAACAGACAAAATCCATCAGAGCTGTCTTCCCGTCAGATGGCTCTCTTTAATTGACGTGCCTCCGTTCAGAGATTAATGATGGAGATAATGTGATAGATCTGCGTCCACAGAGTGTACAGTTAAAACTATACTGACTTTAGCACTTTCACAGCTATTTCGCCCGTTGCGACATCTAGTACAGGGGGAGGTACTATTCTACTCTGCCGGTACCTCACGGCTAATATTTATACATACATTACTCATACATTAATAATAATAATAAATTCCCACAACATCTTATACATTGACCTGACTCCGTGGTAAGTCGCTTAAAGCACTTGTGTTACGGAGGCCAGACAACAGAGGTATCACAAATATACTACTTAAATACATATATTTTACACCCATACACAGAGCAAACACAAATATCATCATATAAATATTTGCTCTGGGTGGGAATCGAACCCACGACCCCTGGTGCACAAGACAGGATCACTATCATCTACGCTATCGGGCCCGTCAAATTTATTTGACATTGATTATATTCTGAACTAATTACCTTAAAGCACTTGTGCACTACAGGGGAATCACAAATATAATACATATATTCAACACCAAGACACAGAAAATTATACAAATATCGTCATATAAAGATTGTCCTTGGTGGGAATCGAACTCACGCACTCACATTAGCGCATAAGTTAATATCTACGTCATCGTGCCCGTCATATAATAGCAAATATGCTGATAAATTTTAGGGTTTTTTTTAATGTGATGTCGTAAAATTGTTTTTTTCTGCGATTACATCACAAACTGTGGCTGATGCAGACAAGATCGATCAAAACAATGTACTATTGAATTGTAAACCTTAAAAAAGTCTATAAAAATATCTGCGATGGTATATATCTATCTCTTATAGGTAACCCACATAAACCATGTTTTGACCTTGTTGCGTCCGAGCGAAGCCGGGGCAGGTCATTAGTACATAAAAAAAATATTAGTCATATAGCCCAGAGATAAGTGGACAGCCAGTGTAATCAGAAACCGTGTGAATGATCATCGCCAAGTTCATAGTAGAACCGGTACCGCATCGGAACAAAAACGGCTACCGGTCGGCTACAACCGGTTGTCGACAGGATACGGGCCCGTATGCGTAGTCGGAGAGTAGAACTGGTTGGGTATATTTTTATTTACAAAATAACTTAAACGGATAACAATACTACATTTAATATAAGACTCAATATTTTTTTAATTATTTTCATCATCATCATACCAGCTATTTTAAACCCACTGCTGGTATAAGGCCTCTTTAAAAGGGGGAATTTGCCTACAATTACTGCGCTGGGCAAGCGTGTTAGCAATCGCAGAGCGTAGCTTTTGCGTACTGATCATTTGAGCTGCACTGTTTCGGATGTATACCGCCATCAGCCGGTTCTGGTACCATAGTCACTTATCACGACACCTGATGCAGTGGAAGGTACTATTTTACTCCATGTGTACCTCACGGCAAGTTCCTCTTCATGAGTTTCTAAAATCTTCTCTCTTGTTATCTACTACAAAATCACATGCGAGCAAGGTCGCGGGCACACATAGCACTTACAGGGTTATTTGGGGGGAACTATCCGAGATCCCCGATCCCTCAAGCTATCTACAGACATCCAGCATTCCCATGGGATCTTGACGAGACACATTGTAGATTAACTAATCATTATAATAAGATTTACGAAGTAATTGCGTGTTTACTCGAATGATGTATGTATGTGGTTCCGTAATGTGTATTTTAGTGTGTGAAAAGCTTGTTAGCCGTGAGATACCGGGAGAGTAGAATAGTACTTCCCCTTGTTCCAGGTATCGTAAGAGGCAACTAAGGTACCAGAACCGACAGATGGCGGTATATCTATGCAAAAAAGTCAGCTTATAAGAACAGGGCAGAGATGGGGAGCAGATTCCCCATCGCGAAAGCTGCGCTCTTCGATTGCCATCACGTTTGTCCAGCGCGGCAATTATGGGCCACATATCCCTTTTTTTGGGGAGACCAACAGTGGACCTACACCAACTGTGGACTTTTAATGGCTGGTTTAATGATGTTGTCAACAGGTATTTATATTACATACTAGCTGTGCCCGGGACTTCCTCCACGTGGAGTAGTGACTTTGGGCAGCATATTCTACTCAAAACTTATACGTTTCGCCACATTTTTAATTGTCGCTCCGTATTTATTAGTTGTAACATAATAGTATATAGCTAAAGTTCTTTCTTATTATATCAACTATCTATTATTTAAAATTTTGTCTTAATTGGACCAGCGGTTCTAGAGATTAGCTGGAACAAACATACAGACAGAAATAGTAAAAAAAAATATTTTGTAGGTGTACTGCATATAAATTTATATGCATGAAGTACGATAGTGGTTATTTTGATATTACAAACAGACACTCTTATTTTTATTATTAATGCGAAAATAACTGTGTGTCTATCTGTTACGCAATCACGCCTAAGCTACAGAACCGATTTAAATGAAATTTGGCACACAGGTAGCCTGGAGCCTGAAAAAGGACATAGACGACTTTTAAAATCGAAATAAAGGTTGGATAAAGAGAGGATTGGAAAGAGGTCTAAAAATAGGATTGACATTATTTTTGTTGTAATATGTTGTCGCAGATGGTAGTGATCTTATCTTGTGCGCTAAGGGTCGTGGGTTCGATTCCGACCAGAGCAAATATTTATACGATGATTTTGCATTTGCTCTGTGGCACCCGGCCATATTAAATATATGTATTTAAGTAGTTTATTTGTGATTCCTCTGTTGTTTGGCGTCCGTGACACAAGTGATTTAAGCGACTTACCACGGAGTCAGGTCAATGTATGAGATGTTGTGGGAGTTTTTTATCAAAATGAAAACAAAACATTACAGAAATCCTTTATGTGACTGCATATATTTTTAAACAGTACGGCTATTTATAAACCCGACTATGAGTCCTGCCGCAAGTGGTCATACCGCGTCATGATTTAGTTTTTAAGTGAAGGATAACGAGCTAGTCTACATTGTATCAGAACAGATACTGCGACGTGGATTTATTTGGAAAACTCATCTCTATCCAAAGGTTACTGGCAAGAAATTATATTAAGCGATAAACCTCTGGCTCATACTATTTAAAAAATTTGTGATATGCATTGTGTATACGATATACACAATGCATATCACAATTTTTTTTAATTTCGTTTAAGTTCTAACATAGCGTAAGTCAAAATGTTGACACTTTTTACAATTTGGAAAACATCGTTTCATAAAATCAATTTAAAACTAATTGCTTGTGCATTTAGTTGGTGCAAAATAGACATAATTCGTTTAAAGAATACACGGCATAAAACGTTTACTGCAGCGTTAGAAATGTAATATCGTGTTATCATTGGGCTTAACTATTAAGTTGCCAACTTTGATATACGCGATGTTAGAAATTATGTGACGATATTTTCATATGCATATAATAATTACAATAAATTCCCACAACATCTCATATATTAACCTAACTCCGTGGTGAGTCGCTTAAAGCACTTGTATTACGAACGCCGAACAGAGGAATCACAAATATACTACTTAAATATATATATATATACAACACCCTGATACAGAACAAACACAAATATCACCAAATAAATATTTGCTCTGAGTGGGAATTAAACCTACGACCCCTGACGCAAAAGACTCTACTACTATCTGCGGCATTTTTATATTTGAATAAAAATAATGACAATCCTAGATTAAAAAGGAATCCTAATAGGCTTGTTTTAACGGACATTACAAAATTTGCATTGAAATTATACTGAAATGAGCTGCCTGACTTTATGTTTTATTTTTGTTATTGTCATGGGTTACCGGAAGAGTAGAATAATACCTCCTCCTGTGCCAGGTGTCGTAAAAGGTGACTGAGGTACCAGAACCGATAGATGGTGGTATACCCATTCGAAATAGTGTCGCTCAAAGGGCGGGGATGGGCAGCAGCATCTCTGTCGCGAAAGCTGCGCTCTACGATTAATATCACTCTTGCCCACGCTGACATAGAACAAACACAAATATCAGCATATAAATATTTACTCTGGTTGGGAATCGAACCCACGACCATCTGCGCCATGAGGCCGAGTATATTATTTTATATATTAAATTATATCTTCCTACTGATTGGGTAAAAAGTAAATCATTATATGAATAACGTGAAAGACAAATATTTTCTGACTCTTCTACAAGTGTTTCAGACATCCGCCTTCAGTAAAATAAAGTAACTTAACGGGTGCATGTCTGAAAGTTCTAAACTGTTATGTAGTGTTTTAGACATTATACCCGTTGAGGATACTGATGGAATCGTGCGTACTGTTTCAGCTCGCCATTGCTTCTTAAGTTCAATGGTCAGGTCATTATATTTGTTTAGTTATTCTGTGAGTGTGAATGAATGATTATGTGTGATAATGTAAGATAACATCCGGTCTTTTGCATTATAATTATCTTATCGGTTATTGTTATTATTATGAAATTTAAGTAAACAGTGATTTTAATATAGAAAATGTAAAAATACTGTCTATATTTGATAGTTTTATTCTAAAAAAAATATTAACTATAGAATAATCAGCATAATTATATCTGCCATTGGAAGTCCACTGCTGGACATAGACCTCCCCAAGAAAGGAGGAATTTTACATGTAATTGCCGCGTTGAGCATGCGTGTTGGCAATCACAGAGCGTAGCTTTCGCAACGGGGATGCTGCTGCCTATCCCCACCTGTAAATTTGAGCTACACCGTTTCAGGTGGTTCCGCCATCGATCGGTTCTGGTACCTTAATCGCCCCTTGCGACATAGGGCAGAATAGTACCTCCCCCTGTACTAGACAGGGGGAGGTACTATTCTGCCTTGCCGGTACCCTACGGCCCAGCAAATAATTATGTAGTCTAAGGTTTCAGGCAGAACTTGAAATTGCACATTTCCCAGTTGGAGACATTGCTACTGATACATTAAAAGACAACGCTGAGTTTATCCAAGTTTTATTTTTTATTGAGAAGCCAAGAGAAGAAGAAGAAGAAAAAGAAGAAGGAGGTAATTACCTACAAACACTCAGAAGTAACACTTTTACAAGTTTCAAGCATTCGATAAAGCGTTGATGTATATGTATAGTCCACCGGAAAGAGATAGGTGCAGGTTCGAATCCCGCCTGACAACTCAGATAAGTTAGTTTTTTTTAGTAAATATAATTCTATGTCAACCATCTGTCCTTATATAATTCGTGACAAACACCCCAATATTAATGCCTCAATCCAACACCTCCCTCTCAGGAACCGGAACTGCCTCGTTTCCCGCCAAAAACGCGCGTAATTTTTTCACGCGGCGCTTAAGCCGTTATGGCGGCGCTTCCGGCTGGATTTCCTGTGACGTCACGTGTCGCGTGACGTCACGTCCGGTCGGAAAGGTGTTCCATTCAAGGCTTTATTATAAGAAGATTATTGAGAACAAATTTGGTGATTCGGTTACGTGAATAAGTCTTATGTGTGTGCTTGGTCACGTTGCTTTCTAATGGCTTCTTTCTATTGTGATTTCCTGGGTTCGACCCTCGGGACACGTACGGTCGTTTAATTTACTGTCCTGAAAGAATTTCTCGGCAACGAAATGTATTACTTTTCGTCTTAATCATCATCACCTCCCCAAAAGAGTGGGAAGAAGTTGCCCATAATTCCCGCGCAAAGCTAGCGATATGCAGCTGCCCATCCCCGCTCTTATCAATTGAGCTATTGTGTTTCAGATAGATTCATAATAATAATATTCATGCAACGTTTCATTCGTTAACCTGACTCCGTGGTAAGTCGCTTAAAGCACTTACGTTACAGACATCAGACAACAGAGTTATCACAAATGAAGTATAATACTTAAATTTTAACACCCAGACACAGGAAAAACACTAATATCATCATATGCTGGCATATAAGATATATATGATCACTACCATCTGAACCATCTGGCCCGTCAGTCAGTGATACAATCAAACCAGATAAACTGCCATCTATCGGTTCCAATACAGCAGTCGCTTTTTACATTTGGTGCAACAAGGGGTATTATTCTACCCTGCCAGGACCATGGCTATAGATTTCGATTGGTGCAGATAAAAAATATAAAGGAATCTAAAACGTATTCTGTCTATTTTTATAGGACTAAGATGAACATCGAGCATTTCCCTGCGTCAAGTTTTAGTTTTAATCTAGTTTGTAGACGCTGGTAATATTTTAATTAATAAAACAAACAATTAAGACAACATTATGTGAGGTTGACCTCATACAAAAGGTCATCTATAATATTATCGCATCATACCAGCCATTGTTCGTCCACTGCTGGATATAGGTTTCCCCAAAAAGGGGGATTTGTACCCGTAATTGCCACGCTTGCCAAGCGTGCTAGCTATCGCAACGCGTATATTGTGCGACGAGGAGACTGCTGCCTATCCCCACTCTGCGCCTTTGAATTACACTGTTTCGGATGGATATACCGCCATCTCTCGGTTCCGGTACCTACGCAAGCTCTCAGTAACTCACTGACTTATTCATACCGCTAAATAGCGGTATAAAAAAGTTAACATGGGGACACAGCAATGCTGAATGGTTAGAGGGCAGTAAAATTACGGGGTAATGTGACAAATATTTTCAAGTCAATATGAAATCCTTGTGCTATTACGAGCGTCTTGCTATTCTTGTTTGTCGATCTTCTTGGAACAAGAAAAAATGTAAATTAAATTGAGCTGACTCCGAGATAAATAGCTTAAAGCAAATACAATACATATTTAACACCCAGACACAAAACAAAAACAAATCTGCGTCAAATGCAGAGCCCACGCATGAGACTTATGCTATCGGTGAATTTATAATATCGGTGTGGATTATTACCATTATTTTTGAGTAAAAATCCATGATAAAACAACAGTAGCTAACAGATTTAAGCCGTTCCATTCTCGCGACTAATTCGGCGAAAGAACTTTTGTCGACAGCAAAAATCTGAAAGGCATTTTCGTTTCGCGCGAATTGTTTGGTGAGTTGTTAAAGTGTGCAAACAGTCCAGGAGGGCTTTTTCTAACGCGTGCTGCGGATTATGAAGTTTTCTATTCTTCTGCTGACTTATTTATATTTTCACAGAACCATATAACACTTTTTCAATATATGTATCTAAAGAAATATATTTCTTTAAACTGTATATGCGCACGCACCGTTCGCGTGTCGCGTCAATCGAGCTGTCATTGTCAAAGACAAATATGTTCCGTTCAAAAAATGTTATTAAAATTTTCTTTTAGTTTAATCATTTAATATTAAGTTGTGTAAATTGAGAGGTGATAATTATAAACTTTAATTGTCGTTTCTTTATTTACAGGTAAGATTTTTGGTTAGTTATGTAAATATTGTATGGTTGTGTGATCTACTCGATATACTCAAATAAAATTGCTATCTTTATTTACATAGAAACAAATTGGAGTTTTATTTTACTTCTGAGATTAAATAACAATTAATTGTCTTATATATATATATATATATATTGATTTTTGAGTGCGGAAGAGACTGAGCCCTTCTTAGGATTGGGAAACCAGCAAGGATCTTTCACAAGAGGTAGACCTCATACTACTCTCATTTCTATTGCTGTATTCTAGTTTGAAAAGTGAGGGAGGCAGTGAAATTACTGGGTAATGTGGCATAATATCTTCTGGTCACAAAGTTGGCAATGTGTTAGTAGTGATATCCTCGTGTTATTACGAGCGTCTATAGGCTGCAGAGACGATTTTTATCACGTGGACTGTATGATTGCTTGTCAACCTGGTGTAAAGTAAAATAATAAAAAAACTATGCCTAAAGGGGCTTTGACCGTCAGAAGTCAAAGTTTAAAAACATGCTGTCAAAGAAATCTAACTGTTGTCTATTTTGAATAGCATTGCAGAGAAATTACAAATAAACATGAGCAGACAAAAAAATTAGACAAAAGTTGACACATAGATTTTTCTACCGCCAAATAGCAGTGTTCGCATTGCTGTGGTCCGGTTTAAAGGGGGAGAGAGGCAGTGAAATTACTGGGTAAATATCACATTGTATCTTCCAATCTGTTAACAATATGACTATAGAAATTCCATTGGTGGGTCCGATGTCGCAGATGGCAGAGTGGCAATTCCGTCCCAAATATTTGTATAATGATATTTGTGTTTGTTCTGTGTCTGGGTGTTAAATATATGTATTTAAGTAGTATATTCGTGATTCCTCCGTTGTCAGGTGAATGTATAAGATGTTATGGGAATATATTTAATTTATGTAATTTATTGATAAGCTTGGCGAGCTAGTGATCTTTGCGTTGACACGTATGTCTATAAACTGTGGTTACGTTTATCATTAAGCGGACTGTATACTTTTTCGCTGTGATCAGAATATACAAAAAAATTTATGAAAATGTGCCTTTTTCCAATCGACGTCAACGACGTCGACGTTTCCAATTGCCAACATCGTGACTTGAATGTTATGTCAACAATCCTGGCATTTCCACTGCCTCTCTCACTATTTAAACAAGAACATAGCAATGCGAACTCTGCTTTTTGACGGTAGAAATAGGTAAGAGCGAAGAACTAGAGCTGACGAACATGACCTTTCCAATGAGGTCCACCTCTAGTACCATCACACCGGGAATGCTGCTGCCCACTCTTGGCGTGTTAATGCTGTTGTTTGTTCACAAGACGTATGGTGCTGGCAAAATAGAATAACACCTGTTTACGTGGTGTTGGAAGAGGCGACTCAAGTACAAGAAGCAACGCAAGACAATATAGACGAGTTCCGCAATTGCCCGCCGCAGCTATTTCGGGCAAAATTCCCGCTTCCTTAAGAACATCTCTTACATTTATTTGATTTCGAAAAACATCGGAATAAATATAATACTTAAATTTTTGACAACCAAAATAGACAAATATTGATTTATGTAATATTGTTTCTTGTTTTTTCTGCCTGGCGCACAAGATAATATAAATATATAAAGAAATTCTCACAATATCTCATACATTGACCTGACTCCGTGATAAGTCGCTTAAAGCACTTGTATTACAGACGCCAGACTACAGAGGAATCACACATATACTACTTAAATAGATATATTTAACACCCAGACACAGAATAAACAAAACAAAATATCATAATATGAAGATTACTGAATGCGCCAACTGGGCTATGATTCCATGACAGACTTTAGAAACTTTATTAGATTGGTTGGATAAGCAGAGAATGTCGCAGTCTCAGAGCGCAATCAGTGACTAATGAACTAGGAAACGTTTTTCAATTATGAACAATTCAATTAACAATTTATTCTTTAAAAAAGGGCGTAAGATTCAAAACAACCAATAAAAACTTCACAAAAATAAAATCCCCTTTAACAACTCACTCACCGATACCTCACTTAGTGAGTTAACAACTTCTTTTTTTTTTGTGGAACATCGCAAAAGTTTTTTTTTCCGGCCGACTTCGCGCGAAATGTAAACGAAACGAAAAAGTTTATAATCCCGAAGAACGCCCAAAACCCGGTTTTGTTAGGACATTTTAACTTGAAAAACAATCGCTTGAAACATATCTCCCTCTTTCACTTTGCGGGTATCCGACAATTTCAAACTCTTGCGACAGGATTAATTCCGTCAGGTCGCAATAAGTTATGGCGGAAACAATTTGAGACAATCCTCTTTTTATTTAGGAAAATTGACCTTTCTACAAAGGTCGTCTGCAAAATACCTCCATCTCACTAATCTCTACTCTTAACAGCAGTATAGATAGGTATTGAAATGAATGTGTATGATATATTTATTATAACACGATAACAAGATGAAGTAACGGTAACCATCAGGTGAACTGAATTAGTAATATCTTGAAATAATTACCTACGTTTACATATAGCCGAGAGGTACCGGCAAAATGCAGAAAGAAACCGGCAGAATAGAATAGCATCTTCCTCTGCACCAGGTGTCGTGAGAGCCGACTAAGGTACCAGAACTGACAGATATTTAACACCATATCACCAATATTCTTCATATAAATATAAATCTTAGATGGGAATCCAACCCACAACCCTTGGCGCACAATAGGATCACTATCGTCTGCACCATCCGGCACTGGGTCAACACGTCGATATGTGTCATCATTACAGCCATTGAAAGCATTTGAGATACACTCTATCGGATGGATATACGGCCGTCTGTCAGCTTCAATAACTCTGTCCCTTTTTACGACACCTGGTACTGAGGTACTGTTCTACTCTGCCGGTACCTCATGGCCATATACTTAAATATGTCTGGAAATCTTATACTATTTGGTGGCAATTTTTTTTAACAACAAACAAGCTTTTTATCCGCTTGAAGTAAATAAAATAATTAATTCCATAAGAAATAATTGGAACTGGTCAGCAGAAGTCTGAAGTTTCTTTTGTAATCTAGATTCATGTCATGGAGAACCAGCAGAGTCGAACACCATGCATCGTAAGTGGTGACTGAGGTACCGGAATCGACAGAAGGTGGTACAAGATGGGATAGATACAGCATTCCTGTCGTAAAGCTACGCTCTGTGATTCCTCCATTTTTGAGGAGGTCCATGTATATATCAAATGTTTATTATCAAATTGTATGTAACCTAATTGGCCTTGTCGTATCTTACAAAGCCGAGAGGTACCGGCAGAGTAGAATAGTACCTCCCACTGCACCAGGAGTCGTAGGAGGCAACTAAGGTACCCGAACCGACAAACAGCGGTATATCTATCCGGAACAGAGCAGTTCCAATGCACAAGGCGGGGATGGGCAGCAGTATTCTCGGAAAGCGGTGCTTTGCGATTGCCAATATGCTTGTCCAGCGTGGCAATTAAGGGCAAAAAACCTCCTTTCTTGAAGAGGTCTATATTCAGCAATGCTCGGAGATTTTTTTCGTGATTAAATCAGAATTAAGGTTATCCGTAAAGAAAATCAAAGTGACCGACATTGCCCGGCGGATTAGTAAGTTGAAGTGGCAGTGGGCAGGGCACCTAGCTCGCAGAACCGTTGATCTATGGAGTCGTAAGGTTCTGGAATAGGGTCCACGTACCAACAAGCACAGCGTAGGACATCCACCCGTAAGATGGACAGATGAGATGCGTAAAACTGCAGGATTGGCATTGACGGAAGCATATACCGATATATACTCTATATCTAGCAGTGGACGTCTTGCGGTTGATATGATGATACAACCAAAATATTGTTAGAACTCTTTAATGTATATACCGAGGTTGAAAGGTTCGGTCACCCATCCAGACGTGACCGTACAAAAACAGCTTAACACATCCATTCAAGTGAAGCAACTGCAGCGTGTCAAATAGAGAAACTCTACAAAAAGTAATTAGTATCACTGTGACTTTCGCCGTTCATCGAACAATGTAAGGAACAGAACCCGGCATCTATTGTCGATTTGAAACGGCAGGCTTCATTGGACAGGTCGTGGAACTCGGCTGTCTTCAATAAACCTAACAATATAACCCATTTATATACACTCTTCACTTGAGCAAAACTGTTTCACAAACGGTTTCAATACCCACCCAGGACAAATATTTATATTATTTGTGTTTGTTGTGTATCTGGGTGTTAAAAATAGGTACTTACGTATTATATTTGTAATACCTCCATTTTCTGATGTCCTTATCACAAGTTCTTTAAGCGACTTACCGCGGAGTCAGGTCAATGAATGACATGTGTGAATTTTCGTTCCCCATTCAGCACAAATATTTATATAATGATATTTGTATTTATTCTGGGTCTAGGTGTTAAAAATATACATTTACGTATTATATTTGTAATTCCTCTATTGTCTGATGTCTTTAACATAAGTTTTTTAAGTGACTAACCACGGAGTAAGATCAATAAATGAGGTGTGTGAATTTACCTTCACCTTTTAAAAGGTAGAACTTTTACAAAGGTCGTCTGCATTGCCACTTTACCTATTTCTACTAACAAATAGAACATTAGTTCGTATTACATGTCCGGTTTGAAGGATGATAGAGGCAGTAAAATTAGAGGGGTAGTGCCATGGTATTATCAGTATATAGCATTGGGGACACGCCAGTGATATCTTTGTGATAGCACATATCAAACGGACCGTACGCTTGTTTGCTGACGTACGCCTCGTTATATATCAGATCCATATCAGAAAAATGTCTTTTTTAACCACTCATCCAAAATCAACGACTGAAAAGATTCCTTAATTTTAATGATCTGCATTAAATACTCCTCTGAGAGAGTCGTATAAGGTGACTGAAGAATCGGAACCGACAGATGGCGGTATATCCCTTCAAAACAGCTAAAGTCCTAAAGACTGGGGTTAGGCACCGGTATCCTCGTTACGAAGCTGCGCTGTGCGATTGCCAGCATGCCTAGAGTAAATAAGGTACCAGAACTAAAAGATGGCAGTATCTCCACATGAATCACGGGGCGGGTATGGGCAGCAGCATCGCGGCAGTTATGGGCGAAATTTCTCCTTTTAGGAGGCCTATGTCCAACAGTGGACTTTCAATGGCTGATAAACGCTGAATTTTGCTCAAAATCAATCACGAATAGTGAATAAGGAATCAATGAAGTCTTCTTTTAAGCGATTTAACGTAAATGATTACAAACAGTCCGCGTTCCAAATGTGTCACCGTCCAGTCACCGCTTCACGTCAAAGGGAAACCTAAAAATTTCATTTCACTAGCGTTTTGGACGTATTGCATACACCTTTGTTCGGACCAGCGACCTACAATTTATAGGAAATGGCGTATTCTCTCGCTTCGCAGTTTAAGTTTTAGTTGTGATTAGATTTCGATCGTGTTTTGTTACATACAAACATAAAAATGAGTGGCGCAATTGGGCACGCCTATTTCTTTTCGTTGTAGAGATGTGTTGATTTTATTTTTTCGTTGTAGAGATGTGTTGACTATTACTAGCGAACTAGCATTTGCACTGGTGAAGTGAGGATAGAAAAATTGTTGTTGTGTATTGTCCGTAAGAAATGGGCATGTACCAGTGCGGATTTTTCGTAGAACTTTTTATACACAATACTGTAGTACATTAATTTATCCATCTCATAGGGTTCAGTCAGCGTTTGCAATCATACATCATCGTCATCTTTATACCAGCTATCGGAAGTCTACTGCTAGATATAAACCTCTCCAACGTAGATTACAGCTTCCGTGACGGTGAAATGGCTGCCCATCCCCGCCCTATGCATTCAAGTTGCAGTGCAACGGATGAATCGGAGGAATATACCGCTATATGTCAGTTCTGGTACCTTGGTCGCCTTTTACGACACCCGGTGCAGGGGGAGGTACTATTCTATGTGCTGCAGGGACGCTTACTATCAAGCCGATTTTGGATTGATAGTACAATTGTTTATCGAACTGGTCTAAAAAAAAGTAACTGAAAAAAAATCCTCTTTAACTCCTGAATAGTCAAAGAGGAAAGAATGTCGTTTGAGACAAAACGAGACCTCTTCGTGCCTCGATGTGGGAGGACGCAATAGTAGGTAACGGGCCATTTTAAATTCCTCTTGACCGTTGCACCGAGTTAGAATGTATCATATGAATAGTTGGATACTCAGATTGCAATTTTGATGCTATCCTGTCTTTTCCGATCAATGTGGAGTAAATGTATAGACACTTGAAGTAAAACTTTTGGATCCTTCTCGGGAAAGTTGCTCGAACGGACCAACGTGAAATTTAACACACTTAAAGATGTATAGCATAAAACTTTATGCAAGGTGAACTAGAAACAAAATTGTTTGTCATAAACATGACACAAACTACTGTTGGAATAATAAACAACATTAATTGTCCATTCCTAAGGTAGATCTTATACGAAATCGTCTGCTTCCGTACCTTACTCTCACCTATATCTACCGCCAAACAGCAGTGTATTGCTGTGTTCCGGTTTGTATAGTACGTATGCACATTGGCAACTAGTGATATCCTTGTGTTGATACGAGTGTGATAACGGTTTTAATGACGTTTACTATCACGCAGACTGTAGGATTGTTTATCAATTGGTTTAATAAAAAAAATAAAATAAAACAACCTACAGGTTATAGTGATTACATTCTCTTTGGTCGTTTTGAATATTTTATAAAGTTTGAGCATAAATGAATAGATCATCATATCAGCTATCGGCTGTCTACTGTTGGACATAGGCCTATCCAAAAAACGAGGTTTTTTGCCCATAATTGCCACGCTGGGCAAGCAGGTTGGCAATCGCAGAGTGCAGGTTTCGCTACGCTTTCGCGCTTGCACATATGAGCTGCTCTGTTTCGGATGTATATACCGCCATCTGCTGGTTCTGATACCTCAGTCGCAGGCGCTGAAATTATCACCACAATTCTCCCTACCTTGGGGAGGTCTACGTCCAGCTGTGGACTTCCAATGGCTGTAATAATGATTTTTTTTTATATTTTCATATTATGTTTTTCATTGTATAATGCGTTATACAATGAATAAATAAAAAAATATAAATATTGACGGACCTGGTAACGTGCAAGTGCACGCTCCTTGTGCAAGGGTCATGGGTTCGATTACCACGCAAAACATATATTTATGTGGTAAAAAACTATATTAGTTCTGTCTCTGGTCAAGTCCAAAATTATTACATAGATAAATTCAGGATCTATATTTGTGATGCTTCAGCTATCTGATATCCATGACATAAGTGCTTTAATATTTCAGGATCGAGTCAATAATAGTAATAAATAAATTCACATAATCTCTTATATATTGACTCAACTCCAAGATAAGGTCACTTTAAGCACTTGGATTATGGACATCAGACAGCAGAGGAATCAAAAATACATACATACATACATACATCACGCCTGTGTCCTATCGGGGTAGACAGAAACTAAGGATCTCCACTTGCTACGATCTTGGCATGCCTCTCTCGCTTCCCTTACTCGCATTAGTCCTTTCATACATGCTCGTTTTTTCTTGGTACTTCTGTCTAACTGGTTTAGATGTGTTGGCCTCGGTCGTCCTATACCAACACTTTTCTATAATGCAGTCATTCTACTTTCATCTATCCTTTCTATATAAATATAGTATATTATTTTTATTTTATATTATATAGTCCGCGTGATATTAAGCGTCACGGCAGCCTATAGACGCGCGTAATATCATAAGGATATCACTATCACGTCGCTGTTGTGGATTGAAAATATTACATTAACCTGTAATTCGAACATCGCTGTTTGGCCGTAGCAATAGTTGAGAGGTACCAATGCAGACGACTTTTATAATGAGGTCTACCTCATGTATCTAAATACATATGTATCAACTAAGCAGTTCTATTAATTTTTAACTGTTTTATTGTATTTGTGTGTGAATTAATTTATCATAAAAGGTATCTTTCTATTTAATAATATTGTTTGGCCTCCACTTGTTTTTCTCACAAATAAATTAAAACTAGTATAAACAACGGTACTTCCATATCAGAACTACCATAGTCCCCTATTAATGGTCTTAAGGTTATTTTGTGGCGCAGGTGCCAACGCACCTTGTCGGCAGGGGGGGAGTAGGGAAAAAGATAATTGCCCCCCCCCCCCCCCCTCCATCCCTCTGCCGATGCGCACGCGCCACCTGTTGACGCATCTTTGGAATACTGACGATTGTCATGTTTAAGTGGAGGTTCCATTCAATTAAGGACCAATTAATATTTGGTCAGGTTTTCTAGGATCTTATTTATTTCTTGGTCTAGAATTTACACAAATCCATTTATTAATAATAAAACATTACGCCTGTGCCCCATCCGTGTAGGTTTAGGCTATACTATACTTTCCTGGTTAAGTGAATGGAAGTGTAGATATGGTCATCCTGTTCCAACTCTTCCATTTACTTCCGCTATATATATTTGTACAGTCATTTTCCTTTCATCCATTCTTTTTACATACCTAACAATACATTACACTCCATCTCATAGATTGACTTGACTCTGATATAAGTCGCTTAAAGCGCTTTCATAATACATTTCAGGCAATAGAGGAATCAAAAATATATTATTTAAAATAATTTTTAACACCTACAGAACTTTCACTAATATTTATCATATAAATATTAGGGACGCGCCAATGTTAACCACATGAATCTATAAAGGTACCGGTAAAGTTTAATAGTACCCCTGTACCGAGTGTTGTGAAAGGCGACTAAGGTACCAGAACCGAGAGGTCCCTATTCTCGATGTGAAAGTTTCACTCAGTGATTGCCAACGCGGAAATAACAGTCAAAATGTTCCCATTCTTGCGGACTATCAATGGCTGATGATAACGATGATCACTTGAATTAAAAATCGGTAAAAATCCACCTATCCTTATTAGTCCAAAGTAATAAAATCCATGCCGAGAGGTACCAGCAGAGTAGAATAGTACCTCCCTCTATACCAGGTGTCGTAAGAGATGGCAAAGGTACCAGAACCGACAGATGGCGGTATATCCATCCGAAACAGTGTAGCTCAAATACAAACGGTGGGGATATGCAACAGCAACCCTATCGCGAAAGCTGCTTACTGCGATTGTCAACACACTTGAGGAATATGTCCAGCAGTGGACTTCCAATGGCTGTGATAATGATGATGATAAATAAAATAATCCAGTATTAATAAGAGGACGGAAACTTCCTCTTAAATTAAAGAGGGACACACCTGCTTGGCACGAGCGGAGGCAAGCTCACCTCTCACAGAGCGTCTTATATGTGTGCTCGCTGTAATCTAAGACCTCAGAGAGATATTTAGTTACATAGCTTAATGTAAACCAATCAGTTTTATTGTAAACTTGATTTCTGCCACCGACTTTATTCCTACCCGGAACAAATATTTGTATTGAACTTTCGCGTTTGTTTTGTGTCTGGATTCCGCTGGTGTCTGATGTCTGAAACGCAATTGTATTAAGCTACTTATCACAATATTACGTAAATATATCAGATATTGTAATAATTTATTTATTTAATCCTTAATAAATGAAATAAAGAGAAGCATTCACATATTAAGTTATCCTCATACCAGCCATTGAAAGTCGACTGGTGGACTCCTTTCCAAGAAAGGAGTTTTTTGCCAGCGTGTTGGCAGTCGCAGAGCGCAGCTTTCGCGACGGGGATTATGCAGCCCATCCCTGCATGTGCATTTGAGCTGCACTGTTCCGGATGGATATACCTCTATCTGTCGGTTCGTACCTTAGTCGCCTTTTACGACACCTGGTGCAGTTGGAGGTAGTACTCTACTCTACCGGTACCTCACGGCATATTAAGCATATTATATCAACCTGAAATGAACAATAAATTCCATTAAAATCTCAAACGCATAGCTTATCTTAACAGCTGTCATTTCAATCTAGCTATATAAAAAGTTTACCTATTATGAAGACATTTAGGAAAACAGTATAGACATGCCCTCTCCGTTTTGACTAACCTCGTCCGCCAATAGTATTTTGGTGAAGGTAGTTTTTATATATTAAATACTAGCAGTGCCTGAGACTTTATCCCCAAGAAATAGTGACTATGAAGAGAATAGTGTAGCCTTTCTTGATAAATGAACTAACAAACACTGAAACAATTTTTCAAATCGGACCACTGGTTCTTGAGAATAGCGCGTTCAAACAAACAAACAATTTCTTCAGCTCTATAATCCTTACTAATATAATATTATAAAACCGAAAGTAACTCTGTCTGTCTGTTACGCAATCACGCCTAAACTAATAAATCGATTAAAATAAATTTTGGTACACAGATAGTCTAAAGCCTTAGAAAGGACATAGGCTACCTTTTCATTCGACATACGAGTTGAAAGGGGGGATGAAAAGTTGTAAGAAAGTCTCGCTATTGTTTGAGCGAGAAGTTTTAAATTTATAATTAAGGCTATTGATTTGTATATATAAATAAATATAACATTCAAAGTTTATTTGAATTAAATTAAGATATGATGCCGAAAGAAACTACTGCACGCGGACGAAGTCGCAGTCACAGTTAGTATTAAGTATAATTTATAAAGAGCAGCCTTCTGTATCAAAAGAGCAATGAGTTCTTCAAGTGACGAGTGCAAAGTTGTAAAAAAAGTGTCGATGTATGCTCCCATCCCGACTCCGAAAGCTAGCTAGAACCAATTGCCAAGCTTAGTCTAGATTAATTGCAATTTTACCATTCCCCCTTCGACTTTTCTTGTCTAATTAGAACTCTTTGCGGAAAGATATTCGACCCCACCGATTTATAGGCCATTATTTTTATGAGTGTATTCTTGAATTGATTTATTAATATGATCAACAAAAAGTTTTAAATTTATAAAATTGAAAAAGAAAATATTTTGTTTATTTTCATAATCTCTTTCATCAATAACCGTGGGGTAATACTGAAAGTGTAAAATCGTATATATGTTGTAAAAGTCTATGTAGGTACCAGAACCGACAGATGGCGGTATATCCATTCGTATATCCACATCGAAACAGCACAATTTAAGTACTAAAGGATGGGGATGGGCAGCTGCATCCTCGTTGCGAAAGCTGCGCTCGATTATATCAACACGCTTGCTCAGCGCGGCAATTACGGGCATAATGCCCCATTTCTTGGGGAGGCCTATATACAGCAGTGGATTACCAATGGCTGATAGGATGATGAATTATCTCGTGGCAAATAACCTGCAACAGCATAATAAATGAAATTTCATTCTATAAAGTACAAAATAACAGTTTTGTTAAAAAACTAATTCGAGTCCTTGATGCTGGGAAATGGAACTGGCCATATCTGTGAATGTACTTCTCGATAGTAGAAATAATAGCATAATTTACATTATAGATAATGATTTTTATTTGATAAACAACTACTTTTAAATCATGTTTTTTTAAACTTTATTATTTTTTTTATTCAACCTTCATCATCATCGTAGCAGCCATAAACTGTCCGCTGCTGAGCAAAGGCCTCCCCAAGAAAGCGGGCCCATTTTGCCCATTGTGCTACGCTAGTTTTGGTGGAAATGCGACCATCTGTCGGTTCCGGTACCCAGTTGCTTCTTACGACACCTGGTACAGAAGAATGTAATCAAATGTATACCGTGTCACCTAGTAATAGAGTCCAGCCCATCCCCGCCCGTCTGTATTTTGCTACGCTAAGATAGAATACCATTTAAATCCTGTACCATAATAACCTGTGGTAGAGAGGTACTATTCTACCTCCACCGGCAAGCTTGGTGACACGCCAGTGATATTCTTTCAATGAAAGGTATAACCGTAATTTTATATTGAATTATATTCTTGCAGCCCATCCCCGCCCATGTGCATTTCTGCTACGCTGAGTTATATACAACGCTTTTAGTAGTATAGTCATTCCTGTACCATAACAGCATGTGGCACAGAGGGAGGTACTATTTCACCCCCACCTCATCATAACCATTACGGTCTCTTCAAGCAAAGACGCTTACCAGAAAACTAAACGTCTTGCCTACAACGTTCAAGCATGATTTACATATGTTTCGCTTTGCATGCATTTGCCATAACTTTAAAGAGTTGGTGTAATGCACGTATGCATGAGAATGTGTGGGCGGGATATTTCCTTAGCGTCAAGTTTCTTGTTTGAGAATGAGTTTTAGTTGTAACATGGCGGTTAATAGCTATTCCTGTTTGATAAATGATTACTTCTTTAAACATTCAAGTTGCTCCTCCCCAAGGTAGGGGAAATGTTGCCCATAACTCCCGCGCTGGGCAAGCGTGTTGGCAATCGCAGAGCACAGATTTCGCAACGGGGATGCTGCTGCCAATCCCCGCCCTGTCCATTTGAGCTGTAATGTTATAAACGGATATACCGTCATCTGTCGGTTCTAGTACCTTAGTTACCTCTTATACCTGGTACAGGGAAAGGTACTATTCTACTCTGCCGGTACCTCACGGTATGTAAGTTATATCATCGTAATATATCTAATTATATACCGTTTTTTTATCATTTTAATGCCTTAGATGGATAATACAATACATGACACACATTTCTATAAAAATAACAACGGATGTACCTTTTTTAATAAATCTCAAATCGGTTCTCGACTTAATAATAAAATAATTATCATGATCAGGCATTGGAAGTCCACAGCTGGAAGTATGTCTCCCCAAGAAATGGGGAATTTTGCTCATAAATACCGCGCTGGGCAAGCGTGTTAGCAATCTCAGAACGCAGCTTCTGCAAAGGGCTCCGACGCTGCTGCCTATCCCCGCCCTTTGCATTTGAGATACACTGTTTCAGATGGATATACTGCCATCTGTTGTTCTGGTACCTTAGTCGCCTCTAGTAGTTCAAATTGAACACAACAAGAATTGGCATCAGCATTCACGAAGGACGCTGTAATAAACTCCATGTTTTTATAGCGTCACTGCAGCCTAAAGACGCTCATAATATAACAAACGAACTGTCGACTTTGTGACTTGAAGATATTATGTCACATTATCCAGTTATTTCACTACCACTTTCACCATTTAAACTAGAACACAGCTATGTAAACACTGCTATTTGGCGGTAGAAATTAGGGAGAGCTTTGTATGAAGCCTACCTCACCTACCTCTACTCCATGTTTCTTACCTCTATATCCAACAGTAGACATTCAACGATGGCTATGATGAGCGTCCATCAATAGTCAGATTAACGAACAAAATATTAAGTTTCTCAGTGTTGCCATATATTTATTATCGCCTAGAATGAATGAGCACAAAGGAGATGCTTTATACGGTTTCTGTAAAAGGGAAATAAATAAAACAAGTGTTACATAAAACACAAAATTGATGCATATCTGGACTCAGGACAGGGGACACAAGGAGAGATCCAATTAATCTGTATGGCGGTGCAAATTTCCCGTTCTCTTTTGTGCATGCTGTGGCTCGGGAAGAGGCGGTTTGGTTACTGCGTTTTTAGATAGTATTATATTTAAATAATAATCAGTGTTGCCAAGTAATGAACTAATTTTACCAATCTTTTTTGATATTCCTTAAAGTTTAATGAAGAGAGAAAGAGCAATGGTTTAAAATTAATTATAACATATTTAATAGTAGACGTATTTCGTAGTAGACGATCTTCAACGATAAATAAAACAAAACAAATCAAGGTTATAGAATCCACAGGATCTACGAATTCCTGAAAAGGTGGACTACGAAGTCAGGGCGAATCGCTTGTTCTAAATGTATATAGGAACAGCAAAATATTTTAATGTATATGCATGTCACACGTTCGCAAACAATGAACAAATTTTATCAGATATTGGAAATCTACTGCATGACATAGGCCTCACCAAAATAGGGGGAATTTTACCCCTAAATGCCGCGCTGGGCAAGCGGGCTGGTAATGTGAGAGTACAGCTTTCGCGACGTAGATGCTGCTGCCCATCCCCGTCCTGTGCATTTGGGCTACATTGTTTCGGATGTACTGCTATCTGTCGGTTTTGATGTCATAGAGCCAAAAGCTATTCTGCTCTTCTGAAAATAAAAATGCCTGTAAGTGTTTATAATAGCGGACCCTTCAGTTAGAAGATGATTGAGAAGGCATTAATAAAAGTTAATGCTATCTATCAGGTGTGGCAGTGAGACACCTCTGGTAGCTACCTGTCGTTTCCGGTACCACAATCTGATACCATAGAGGCAGGTACTATTCTTCTCTTCTGAAAATAAAAATGCCTGTGGAGTGTTTGTGATAGTAGACCTTCCAGTAAGAGGGCGATTAAGGGAGGTATTAATAAAAGTGATACTATCAGGCGGGTGTAGTAGTGAGATGCAGGGGTTCTCGATATACTCACTGCTGTCTGCAGGTTTACTTGCTTGAACGCTTACCCAAGTATATCTGAAGGTTACCAAAGAAGACAGAGTAATTTTCTAGGTAGTGAACATTTTAAAAGTGTGCATTTGATATCAATTTGATCTTGTGTTCAACCCCGCTGTTAGCGGGGCGTAGCTAATTCATAAAAAAACATTAATAACAATCCCAATATCACGAATTATTCGCTTCTAAAATGTTAGCGAGCGTATCAAATATCTCAAATAATGATAAACCCGGTTAATGATAATTAAATGAAGTACAGGCCGTAATGACAGGACTTCATCTCATTATCTATCATTACTAGGCCATAGATATCGATATATGTAATATGTAAATTGTATGCCTCATTACATACGCTCGCTGATATGTTTTAGTGTAATTTATAAACTTATAGCGATTATAGATAATGTAATTTTGCTATATAAAAAAATGTTTTATCAATTCTTTGTTTTGTATTAGACTTCGTAACTTATCCCAACTAATATTATAAATGCGAAAGTAACTCTGTCTGTCTGTCTGTCTGCCTGTTACGCTTTCTCGCTTAAACTTCTCACTTTGATCA
>JACJUM010002842.1:1453203-1463577 GCA_020976665.1 Heortia vitessoides | reverse complement strand
CGGACACGTCCAATTTTTTCTAATATTCCTTTTAGTGCTGAGAAATACCATCCTAAATATAATACAGCATTTTATATGTATAAAACCCTTCAAATCTAATTTTGCTTTGATTGTGAGTAAAACAGTATCTCCCAATATAGTAGGTGTAAAGGAACCGGAACCAACAGTTGGCAGTGTACACGTGCGATACAGTGTAGCTCAAATTCAATATGGCGAGAATACGCACGAATTGTTGCATCCATGTCGAGTTGCTACGCTCATAATTGCCAACACGCTTAACCGGGCAGGCCCAATGGCAGTGAACCTATTTTGTGCGCCAAAGGTCTTGGGTTCGATCCTCACCCAGGACAAATATTTATACGATGATATTTGTTATTGTTCTGTGTCTGGGCGTTAAAAATATGTATTTAAGTGATATATTTGCGATTACTCTGATGTCCGAAACCATAAGTGCTTAAAGTAACTTATCACGGAGTCAGGGATGGGATTTTGTGTGAATATATCTACCGTGGTTATTAAGGAGCAAGCAATTCTAAAGGGTTGCGGACTGTATGCTTGTTTGTCGAATTGGACTAATGAAATAAAAAAAAGAAATTGCCCAAAAAGTCACTGCCTTTCTCACCCTTAAAACCGGAACGACGCAATGCGTAGACTGCTGTTTGGCGGTAGAAATAGGTGAGAATGCGATACCAATGAAGACCGCATTATATTGTCGATTTATTTACAAAATTTAAAAGATAGATAAAAGAAAACCATTAATAAATTCACAAAATATCTCAAATTTGACCCGATTTCGAGATAAATAGATTAAAGGACGTGTCCTATGGATATCAGATAACACAGGAATCATAAATATGATAGGTGTTAATAGAAATGTAGACTTGCTTATCTGATAGACACAAACCACCCCTTTTTTACGATAATATCTTTCATATAAATTTTTACACTGACAAAGATCTGCATATATAATATATATATATTTGTGCCCACTTGTATGATAATCGGTCAAACGAGGAAACTTCTCGATTGTTGGAGCTTCATGCAAAGTTTAAAGGTTACGAGATCGGTATGTGTATGGGTACTGTTCGTTCGAATATCACATTTGATTACATACAAATACGTGTCATAATTGCTCGTTCAGAATATACGAATGGGGGTCGCTTTAATTTAAGATATGCTGCGAAGTCTGCTGTAGTCAACTGAATAACTATGTAAATATAAATAAATGTATGTTTGCGGTGAGGTAGCGTCAGAGATAATAGTACACTCCCTTTCTCTTCATCCCCTTGTACCAGGTGTTGTAATAGGCGACTGAGGTACCGGAATTGACAGTTGACTGTATATACGAATAAGCGTAGATCAATGCAGCTGGGCGGGGATGGGTAGCAACATTCCTGCCGTAATGCTGTGATTGCCTCTGCCAATGACCAAGGGCGGCAATTGAGGGGGAAAATACCACTTACGGGGGCCCATCGTGGGTAGTGGACGTTATAATTCTGCTACGATGATGATAATGATGATATCCTTTTATTTTCACGCTTTTATACGATGATATTTGTGTTTGTTTCATGTCTGGGTGTTAAGCATATGTATTTAAATAGTATTTTTTATGATTCCGTAGTAGTGCCCTACAGCACATGCGTTAAGTATCTTGGCCTATTTATCGACTCTTCCTTAACCTGGGATATGGTAAGGTTACTGGAACGCTTCGTGCTCTCTATCGATTAAAATATTTTTTACTAGATTCTTTAAGCTACTTAGTCCGGGAGACAAGTCTATGTGCGAGATGTTTATAATTACAATCGTTACCTGAAAATATATGGAAGCGGCCGGCTCACCACATAAAATATCACAATCGGCTAAAGACGATAAAAATAATTTATCGATTATTTTAATTTGAATCTTTATCATTATTTACGTCTATGAAAATTAGAAAAAATTGAATCAAATAAATTAAATAACTACTCTGTCGTGAGTTACCGGCAGAGTAGAATAGTACCTTCCCCTATACCAGGTTACGACACCTGAGAGAGGCGACTAAGGTACCAGAACCGACAGATGGCGATCCATCCAAAACATCGCAGCTCAAATGGATAGGGCGGGGATGAGCGGCATCCCCGTCGCGAAAGATGCGCTCTGCGATTGCCAACATGCTTGCCTAGCGCGGCAATTATGGGCAACATTCCTTCTCTCTTGGGGAGGCCTATGTCCAGCAGTGGACTGGTATGATGATGACGATATGATAATAAGTATGCATGACAGTAATCTATAGGCTTGCGTGGGCGTCATAGCTCTTTTATACCACACTCTTTTCACTATGCATTCATATAAGTCAATTTATTTCAAATAAGTATAATAACACATACTTTTTTTTTGGACGTACCTATTGCTTTACTCAGACGTCAATTCCAGCGCCACCGAAAAAAAAAAGGCGGGGCCTCTCATAGATGAGAGGTCCGATGCGCGTTTTATCTACGGTCGCGTCCGCAAGGCTCGCGGGATCTGGGCGAGACCGACGACTATCGCCCGAGGGCGCCTCTAGAGACTCGACCTAGCCTCGAGCGGACGTCGTTGGGGGTGAATTTAATTATGAAATTCAGCAAAAGAGGACAAACGGAGTGATCCCGGCAGCTTTAGGACTGCCAGTTATCGCTCGTTGAGGCAGGGACTGCACGCGTTCGCCGGCGAACGCGTTGTACTGCTCTATTATACAAATGCATGTGCAGTGTCAATGATCGTGTTGTGCCTGTAAGTGGGCGGGAAGAGCCGCGATTTTCCTGGTAATTAAATCGGGCGGAATAACACATACTAACATAACATTATCTTAAAAGGTTTTTTAAGTATGTCGCAAACATTTGTATACATATTGGTGATAGTTTAAAATAGAATATTAATAGCCAGATAGGTTTTTAAATGAGACGAATTTAAAGAAATGACATATTAAAACGTGTTAAAGTCTGTAATCGAGGAATTGCAGTTGTTTATCAATCTAATTATTAATATCCTCGGTAAACAGCCAACAAATCAAGCTGACGGCTCCAATACGCCGAATCCTGAAACAAACCATTCGAAAGAACCTTCTGCATAATAAACACTGTCACTTATACTTTAAAACCCGCAAAACTTTACGCGAGCGACAAATTGCATTGTCTCATCGTTTTACACGCTCCGGTGCGCGGACGTGCGTCGGCGCAACAGTGGGAGCGACGCGATAGATATTTATTTACTCGTCGCAGATTAGAAACTAGCTTTATAATGTAACGAAATCAATATACTATTGCATCATGCAAAATACAGATACAAAACGTAAAATATAAAGAATTTATACAAGACTAACAGAGTAAAATAGTACCTCCCCCTGTACCCCCTGAACCAGGTGTCGTAAGAGGCGATTAAGGTACCAGAACCAATAGATGGCGGTATATATATCCGTATAACAGTATAGCTCAAAGACACAGGGTGGGGATGGGCAGCAGCATTCCTGTCGCGAAGCTACGCTCTACGATTGCCAACACGCTTGCTCAGCACGGCAATCATGGGCAAATGCCCTTTTCTTGTAGAGACTCATGTCCAGCAGTGGACTTCCAATGACTGAGATTGATTATAAGAATGATTGTCTATGTACCTATTTCTTATTTATATCATGAAATCTTTTAACAAATTGAAAATATTTTGCCTTTTCAATTGTATTCCTTACTTACAGAGTAAAATAGTACCTATAGTACCTCCCCATGTACCAGATTTTAGTGAGGTACCGAAAGACAGCGGTATATCCATCGGAAACATGTGTATGTAACTCAAATGACTTGACGATTCTACGCTCTCCGATTGCCAACACGCGTGCCCAGCGCAACAATTATGGGCAAATGCCACTTTTCTAGTAGAGACCTATGTCCAGCAATGGACTTCCAATGACTGGGTGATGATGATGAAGATAACTGTCTATGTACCTGTTACTTATTTATACCAGGATATCAGCAAACAGCCTGTGTACGCTATCGACGCTGGCATGACATCCGAGTTCCACACCATTTAAAATTCTGTTTAATGGCTTTTTGTAAAACCCCATACAGTACTCCTTGGGGAATACCTCAACATTGAATTTGCATTTGTTTCTACGATATACTTGAAATTGTGGTCCTCCATCGTGGAGCTTGAAATAAATTATTTGTTGTGTATAAAGTTGAAAGGCTACAAGTGACATTTTTTTACTTATTTAGTATGTATTATTATTAAGTTTGTTTCATTAAAGTAGTTTACTATACCAGGTGTCGTAAGAGGCGACTAAGGTACCAGATCCGACAGATGACGCGGTATATCAATGCAAAAAAGTCAGCTCATGGGCGGGGATGGGCAGCAGTTTCCCCGTCGCTAGAGCTGTGCTCTGCAATTGCCTACACGCTTGCCCAATTACGGGCAACATACCCACTTTTCATGGACATAGGCCTAACCAGAGAAAGAGGTTGTTTGCCCATATTTACCGCGCTGGGCAAGCCTTTTGGCAATCGCAGAGCTTTCGCGACGAATATGCTGCTGCCCATCCCCGCTCTGAGCATTTGAAATGCACTGTTTTAGATTGAAATACCGCCATCTGTTGGTACCTTAGTCGCCTCTTAAGACACGTGGTCCAGTGGGAGGTACTATTCTACTCTGTTATAGATAGACTGCTATTTATATTGATTATTATTTTAAAAATAATGTTTAGAACCAGCATGCAGAATTATATCTTGCAGTGGAAGAGTATATTTCTAAAAAAGTCGCACAGAAGTACCACGAGGTTATTTTACGAGATCAAACCCCCCATAAAAGATTTATTTCAAATCCCCATTATTACACGTTATATTGCCGCGGAAGATATAAAACTTATTTCAACGGGCCCGATGGTGCAGATGGTAGTGATCCTGTCTTGTGCACCAGGGGTGGTGGGTTCGATTCCCACCCAGAGCAAATATTTATATGATGATATTTGTGTTTGCTCTGTGTATGGGTGTAAAATATATGTATTTAAGTAGTATATTTGTGATTCCTCTATTGTCTGGCATTCGTAACACAAGTGCTTTAAGCGACTTACCGCGGAGTCAGGTCAATGTATGAGATGTTGTGGGAATTTATTATTATTATTATTACTATTTCTACTGCCAAACAACAGTGTTCGCATTTCTGTAATCCGGTTTAAAAACCGTGTCCGCTTTGTAAGGGGTAGTGAAATTATTGGGTACTGTGACATAACATCTTTAAAAAAAAAATAAAAACTAATTTTTTTTTGGACCTTACAACAGCATTATTCTTTCTCTTTCGCCGTCCGTATTGGTACCTCACTCTCCTATTTCTACCACCAAACAACAAACAGTAAGCAATAAATAATGCAAACCGGTTCAGCAGGCTAGAAATTTATCCCGGACAAACAATGTGACATGAAACTTTTATGTATATTTTTGCGGTAAATTTTTGTGACTAACTTATCATCAAACCAGCCATTAGAAGTCTAAAGCTGGACACAGGGCTTCCCAAGAAAGGGTAAATTTTATCCATAATTGCCGCGCTGGGCAAGCGAGTTGGCAATCGCAAAGCGCAGCTTTCGCGATGGGGATGCTGCTGCCCATCTCGCCCTGTGCATTTGAGCTGTACTGTTCTGGATGAATATACCGCCATATGTCGGTTCCGATACTTTAGTCGCATCATATGACACTTACGCCGGTACCTGATGGCTAACACAGTTAAAGACATAGCGACATAATATAGTTTTCTTGAGAAAAGCCTTCGAGAATTCGGTAAAGCCTATTCATAAGATTTCTTTTAGGATGTAAAATGGGGTTGGCTAAGTTTCTGGGCTCCGGCAGAGTAGAATAGAATTTTTCCCTGTACGTTGCCTTTAAAAGGATGCTGAAGTACCACAACCGATATCCAAATAAGGTAGATCTCATACATAAGTCGTCTGCATTGGTACCTCACTGTCACCTATTTCTACCGCCGAATTATGTTAGCATGCTTGACAATGCGCTAGTGATATTACGAGCTCCATTAGACTACAGTTAACAGAGTGGTACCGGCAAAGTAGATTAGTACTTCCCCTTCTACTACTTCTACTAGTATCAGGTGTTGTAAGAGGTGACTAAGGTACCAGAAGATAGCTGGCAGTGTAGCTCAAATTCACAAGTCAGGGATAGGCAGCAGCATCGGCATCGCGAAAGCTGCGTACTGCGATCGCCAACACGTTTGCCCAGCGCGGCATTTATAGGAAAAGTTCCCTCTTTCTTTGAGAATCGTATGCCCTACAGTGGACTCCCATTGGCTGATATAATGATGATAGACGGGGACGTTTTTTATCATGCATATGTGGTTTATCGACTTAAAAAGATGTTTATGTCGTTGCAGTAACTAGTCGAAGATATCAAGTGATGACGTGATATTCAAGTTCTGATGACATAGCCTGGTTTCTTTAAGAATCTGGCATATCAAACTATGTCCATTCAACCAGGTACATCCCACAGGATAAATACATTTGTTTGCGTTTACAATGCAAAGAAATGTATTTATCCTGTGGGATGTGATGACAGTACCCAACGAGGTAGATCAAAATATTTTTTTAATTATATTGTCCAATTTTACTAGATATTTCTTCAAGATACCGCGCGCCTCCCTGCCATCCGATACCTCTTCTTAAGCCTCAGTTCAGGAGAACTGTGCTGGGTGCCAACTCGCCTGTGGCCGGGATCAGCAAACTGTTTAATGACATTTGACAACATTTTACGATGTTAAAATGTTTGCTCCATGTAGCTGAATGTATTCCGCTACACTGTGCAGTCAAAGGTTAAATAATTTTTATTTACTTAATTTTAGAGCGAACTGCTTTCGCTTTCTTTTTTAAGGTAAACTGCAATTTTTAATTCGGAAAAAAAAATATTTTGTGCATGCTGTGTTCATCTATAAATGATTGTAAATTTAGACTCAATGTTCAGTTCTAAACAATTATCTAATATATTATATGTTTAGGTCAAAAGATTGATAGTCATTTATACAAAGAGCATACAAAATACCGATCTCAAAGGTCATTATTACAATATTCGCTATATATAAATGAGATCCATCTGTCTGTATGTAATTTAAATTGGACAGGTGAGGCACCTCCGACATTCACCTGTTTGTGGCTAGTTAGACATGTGCATTTTGACATTAAAAACAGGAATACGTATTGTATTTACAAACAGACAGACACGTTGTGATGTGTTCTATATTAGGACTACAATCTTAAAAAAAATTACTGGCTCGATGGCGCAGATGGTAGTGATCCTATCTTGTGCGCCGAGGGTCGTGGGTTCGATTCCTACCCAAAGCAAATATTTGTATTACAATATTTGTGTTTGTTCTGTGTCTGGTTGTTAAATATATATATTTAATGAGTATATTTGTGATTCCTCTGTCGTCTGGCGTCCGTAACACACATGCTTTAAGCGACTTATCACGTACTCAGGTCCATGTATGAGATGTTCTAGGAATTTCTTTTAAAAAATTCTTTTTCTTTTAACTGATCTGTTTCAGATGGATTTACCGCCATCTGTCGGTTCCGGTCGCCTTAGTCGCCTCTTACGACTCCTGGTACAGCGGGTGGTGCTAATTCTATAACGCCGGTACCCCAAGGTCGTATTCACGTTTATCACCAAACAACAATGCCAGCGTTGTTGTTTGGTGGCAGAAATAGATTAAAGTGAGTTACCTATGCAAATTATCCTATACAAACATCTATCCCCCCCCCCCCCCCCCCCCAAGGGTAATACAAAAACAATAACAAACAAAATAACCAAAAGGGTTTACAAAGGCAAATAATGGAAAAATATAGTATATAATGTAAGTAATACATATAATAATAATTTTTTGGCTTTTTGGATCATTATATACAGAAATATATAGATAGGCCGAATGGTGCAGATGATAGTGATCCTATCTTGTACGCCAAAGATCGTGGGTTCGATTCCACCCAGAGCGAATATTTATATGATGATATTTGTGTTTGTTTTGCTTTTGGGTGTTCAATATATGTATTTAAATAATATATTTGTGTTACCTCTGTTGTCTGGCGTCCGTAACACTAGTTACCACAGTGTCAAGTCAATGTATGAGATGTTATGAGAAATATGGGTGTATGTGTATATTTGTGTTCATAAAGAATCTGCCTAATATGTTTCTGATAACTGTAAACAAATTCTCACTATACGATACGTATTTAAGTTTGCTGCTTTTTGGAGTAGTATGTATGTGTATTTTGATATATTGAGTGTATTAAAGCTATTAAATAGTTGCATCAATATGCAATCAATATTGGTAGGTACTATGCATTCACGGTTCTTATTCCAAACTCTTGATTTCGTTCTACAATTATTTGTATTTTCTAATAAACCTGTGATTATATTCTGTATATTATATGAATTCGGTACAGCTATATCTATTATGTAAGCTTAGTAGAGGTACCGGCAGAGTAGACCGATGGCGGTATATCAATCTGAAATAACGCAGCTCAAATGCACAGGGCAACAACATCCCCGTCGTGAAAGCTGCGCTCTGCAATTGCCAATACGCATGCACGGCGCGGTAATTGTGGGCAAATTCCCGCATCCTTGGGGTGGCCTATGTCTAGCAGTGGACTTTTAATGGCTTGTATGTTGATGAAGCATGTTTAGCACAAGCATCAGTTATAATGACACGGTCAAAGTATAATTTAAATGAGCTATTTTTCAATAATGGATTCAGCGAATATTTGTAATAAGGTGTCTTCAAATATTTTATAAGTTTGTTTTTTTATATGTTTGTACTATTATAAGAATGTACTTTTATAAGTTTTATGTGACGTTCCTTTAATATACCTACAAGTATTGCTGAAAGAAATCCTTCAGTTTCCGGGAAAAGATTATACAGCGATATTATAACTATCATTATTAGATATTTATGTGTCAGAGTGTTTTTAATAATGTTAATTATAAATTTGAAAAAGTTATCCTTTATGTACAAACACTGCAATGTGTCCGCCTTCCAGAGAATACCTTGAAACAAAATACTACATAAACCTCACAACAAAACCGTAGCATTGAACATACTATAATTAACCTTTCTCTATAAATAGTTAATTTTATGCAAAAGTAAAATACGCCGACGTGAAGGGTATGAGGGAAGATATCAAAGCTCTCCTGTGCGGTGCGAATTATACCGACCCATATAACCACGCTATACGTTAAATAGTTGGCTTGCAGGATAACTAATGGACGCAGAAGCGACACTAGTTTCAATAGTTACTGGTGACAAATACAAAATATATTCACACAACATGAAATTGAGTTTACACCGAGTTAAACAACAACAATAGAGGTATAATATATGATAGAACAAATATTTGCCGTGAGGTACCGGCGGAGTAGAATAGTACCCCCCACTACGACAACCTAGGCGAACATATCTTAACCAGAAGGGATTAAAAAAAGGCCAGAACAGAAGTAATAAGACCAACCGAGCGTGAAAAGAGAAAGCCTAATGAGATAGATATACCAGCAGATAAGCTGCGGGATACCGGCAGAGGAGAATAGTTTCTCACCAAGTGCTGTAAGAGGCGACAGATGGCGGTATATCCATCTGAAAGACTGCAGCTCAAATGCACAGCGCGGGTATTGGCAGCAAAATCTTTGCTATTGCCCAGCGCTTACCCGGCGCGGCAATCATGAGCAGAAAATCTCCTTTATTGGAGAGGCCTATGTCCTGCAGTAGACTTCGAATGGCTGGTATGATGATGAAAAACAGAGAACATCCAAGCAAGCGCTTGCTTGGATGTTCTCTATTCCAGAACCTAATTACTCTATCGTCCAGCTATTCTACGCACTAAGTGTCTTTCCCACTGCCTCTTCAACTTGCTAAGGCTGTTGGTTAATTTAGTAGGTAGTTACCACATGAGGTAGACTTCATACAAAAGGCGTCTACTTTGGTACCTTATTCTCACCTATTTAGTCTTTTGTCAAAAAGCAGTGTTCTCATTGCTGTGTTCCGGTTTGAAGGGTTCACCCTTCAGTCAATTACTAGATAATGTGGCATAATATTTAAGTTACAAGGTTGGCAACGTGATAGATAGTCTTGTGACAAGCGTCTTGCTTCTTTAAACTTGTTTGTTGACCTAGTCTAATAAAAAAAACCTATATGTTAACCATGGAGTTAGCAAACAATTTTAAATTCACTCATAATATGAATGATTGACTGACAAAATTGTAAATCTGAAATTGGGACGGCGTGGGCCTGCCCACCGTGGCAATTAAATAAAAATTCCCCCTTTTGGGAAAATCCTATGATGAAGATGATAAAATTTCAAATCCAAATATCACAGTTATGACAGCCTTAATC